>PVLC010024295.1:0-24818 GCA_004027655.1 Graphiurus murinus
TTTTTTTTTTTTTTTTTTTTTTTTGTGGTTCTGGGGATTGAACTCAGGGGCATTCTACCTCCGAGCTATACCCCCAGCCCTATTTTTTATTCTTTATTTTGAAACCGAGTCTCACTAAGTTGCGGAGTGCCTCACTAGGTAGCTGAGTCTGGCCGCGAACCTGGATCCTCCGGTCTCAGCCTCCCGAATGCTGGGATTACAAGCATGCGCCACCACGCCCGGCTTGTTCCCAGTCTTTGACCAGCAATTATTCCATTGTTGAATTTAATTGAAGGAAATAAAACAGTACAGAAATACTTATAAAGATATTCATCAGAACTCTGTTTACAACAGTAAAAAATGGGGAAAAAAGCTTAAATGTCTTATCATAGGGGAATAGTTAAATTTTAAAAGTATGGTATATCCCTTAGAGTTAACATTTTTGTGGTACTAGAGATTGAACCCAATCAACTACACTCCTCAGCCCTTTTTATTTTTTATTTTGAAATAGGGCCTCGCAAAATTGCTGAAGTTGGCCTCAAACTTACAGTCCTTCTGCCTCAGCTTCCAAGTGTCAGGATTATAGTTATGCACTCTTGCATCCAGCTTACATGGGCATTTAAAAGTGTTCAATGTCTTGGAAAACTACTTCTGATATAATATTAAGTGGGAAATAAGTATTTCTGCAATATGACCACACTTCTATAATGATAATTATAATATACAATTATTTAAAAGACATTGAAAGGACATGCACTAAAAATTATCAGTTGTTATCACCAAAAGATATAATTATGGAGAAAATGTGAGATAAACAGGGCAAGAGGATCCTACAAAGGACCATGGGAAAGTATCAATAAATGAGGTGTTCACGAAAGCTGAGGACATGGGGTGACTGGGGCTGGGGCTGGAGCTGGGTAGTGGAACTTGGTACATCTTCTTGGGGAGTCACCTGATCTATTCTGTGAATGAAAGGGGAGACTCAGTTTGATGACCAATCATCCTGGTTTGCCCAGGACTAAGGGGGTTTTCCAGGATATGAAGCTTAAAGTCATAGTCTGAAAAATTCCTAGGCAGACAGGAATGAATTGGTCACTCCTGAATCAAGTCCTACTTGATTGAAAGGCCCTTTGTGATCTTCAAATTCAATTCCTTTCTTTTGCAAATAATAAAACCTGAAACTGGGCTACGGGTAGTGTCCTGACCAAGGTTGCACAGATAGCATAGCTTTGGACTGGGAGATCAAAGGGCTTAGTTATACTCTCTGTTCTGTCCCAGCCTCCCAAGTACTGAGATTACAGGTATGTACCAACATGCCTCATCCACATCTATGTTTTTATTTTATTTTTAATACTTTTATTGGTGCATTATGGCCTCAGATCATAATGCAGTACTTGGGAGGCTGAGACAGGAGGATTGCAGGTTCACAGCCAGCCTCAGCTACTTAGTGACATCCTGTTTTCAAATGAAAAAATAAAACAGTGCTGGAAGTGTACCTCAGAGGTAGAGCACCCCTGGGTTCAATCCCTAGTACCACAAAAGATAGATAGATAGATAGATAGATAGATAGATAGATAGATAGACAGACAGACCACCTAATAGCAACCCCGTGAGACAGGTACTTCTATTAATGCTTCCAATTTACAGATGAGAAAATTGTGGCTCAGAGAGGGTAATTCACTTGCTTAAGTTTATACAGTAAGTATGTGACAGGGCCATTTCTGTTTCCTGGTCTCGCATTCTTTTCTACTTCATTAAATTGCTACCTAGTGAAATGCTTTTTGGATGACAGCACAACCTACATTTTTTTTTCTTTTTACTGTAGACAACTTTCTTCCTACCTACATCTTCAATTTAGTTAAAGCCTACTCTTGGACTATATACTGACTACCAGGAAACCTTCTATGGTATATTTTGTTAGCAATCTTCAGAGAACTTCAAGATCCTTTAGAAAGGCTATAAGGCAATGTTAGGGTATGCAGAACACCCCTCACAGGATAAGGATTAAAGTCAGTAGTGTTCTGGTAAATGTTTAACCACTGGTTCAGAGAGGTAAAAAGGTATGTAGGGGGTGCTGCTTTGTAGTGGTTGCTGATATCTGTGATGTGAATCATTCCACCAGGGCTGATTTCAGGCTAGCAGTGAGATTGGCTGCTGCAAACCAGTGCTAGCCAGGACAAGTCATCCAAGACCTGTTCCAGCACAACACTGGAAGCAAAATTCTAATTTAGAGTCCATTGCTTTCCTGAGTTTAAATAAATTTTGTGAGAATTAAAGAGTCAGCATCATTCAAAGTACTTGGTTTTAATATGTGCAAAAGGGAGGGAGAAGTGAGTGCAGGGTAGTATGTGAAGATGTTCCAGAACATTTTAAGGGAAGGCCCAGAGGATGAAGGGGCTTCTGGTTACTGCCTGTAAGTACAGGTCTGGCTCCCCAGGAAACCTCTCAGGAAAGTCAAAGCTAGTGCCTACTGTAGGGATTAGAGAAGTTTTTATTTTCGTGTCACAAGCTTTTCATTTCCCTGCCAACTTTTTATTTTGAACATTTTCAAACTTTCAGTAAAGTTGCAAGAATGGTACAATGAGTACCCACATGCCTTTTGCCTGGATTAATCAGTTGCTAATATTTTTCAACATTTGCGCTCTCTCACGCTCCTCCCCCCTCTCTCTATCTTTCCTTCTCCCTATTTTCCCCATCTCTCCTCTCCCCTATCCCTCCCCTCCCCCTGCACCACCTGCTTCTCTGTATAGACTGTTTGAGAATCAGTTGCAAATATCATGATGACTCTTCACTCTTAACTTCTTCTTTTTTTTTTTTTTTGGTTCTGGGAATTGAACCCAGGGGCATTCTACCTCTGAGCTACACCCCCAGCCCTGTTTTTAAACAAGGTATTGCTAAGTTGTAGAGGGTCTCACTAAATTGTTGAGGCTGGCCTTGAACTTAGCATCCTGTTTCAGCCTCTCAAATACTGGGATTACAAAAAAAAAAAAACTGGGATTACAAACGTGCTACCATGCCCAGCTACCCCCAACTTTCTGAATATAAACCTCCTAAGAACAAGAGTGCTGGTACACACACACACACACACACACACACACACACACATACATCACACCCAGGAAACATAACATTGACATAATGTACAGGTATAAAATCTGTATTCCAACTTCCCCAATTGTCTAATAATGTCCGAATAGCTGTGTTTTTGTACGCAGAATTCAATCAAAGATTATGCATTACATTTAGTTGTCAGTCTGTTTGATCGCCTTTAATCTAGAACAGTTTCCTAGACCCCATCTTTTTTTTTTCTTTCATGACATTGCTATTTTTGAAGAGTCCAAGTCAGTGTTTCTGCAGATGTCTCTCAATTGGATTTGTCTGATTATTCCTCATGAATATATTTAGATTAAACCTCTTTGTTTACTGCAATATTATGTCCTTCACAGTGTCCTACATCAAGAGGAATATGATACAATTTTTCCCATAATCAGTAACATTAAATTTAATCATTTGGTTAGGGTTGTGTCTAACCTGTTTCTCCCATGGTGATGATACCAGTAAGCTTTGAATTGTGTGAATATCCTGTTCTAGGAGAAGCCTCTTTATGCTGAAAGTATAAATTACTTGGTTCACTGCAGAACCATGGGTTGAAAAGGCATTATCCCTAATTAAAAGAAAAAACAGAAGAGATTTATGTTTTAAAAAAATAAGCTGGCACTAAGCCTCTTAGCCAAATCCATGAGCTATTCACATGACAAGTGGTCTTATCTGTATAAGAGGTTCCTTATCTAAATTGTGAACTGCTAGTGGAGGATTATATCCCAGTCCACACATGCCTGCATCTCTAGCACTTAGCCTAGTGCCTAGGTTGTAGTAGATGCTCAGAAAAAGGTTGTTCAATAAACTTCTGTTCAATTAGAATTACTATCTTCATGAATGAGAAATTAATCACACTAAGTGAATAAATATACTTTATTTTGTCAACTGGCACCAACTGGAATTGGCTGCTTAAGCTTTATGCTTCTCGTGGGAAATGACAGATCTTTCAGTTTTCATCCAGGTATTTGACCTTACTCAGGAGCTCTTCAAGTCTTTGGTTGTCCTAAAAACATTAGGTTCTTTATATTAAAATTAGAAGCTGTTCAAAATAAATCAGGGATCAGTTTCATACTTGTTAGGGTTATATTTGACTACCAATTACAGAAAACGCAAAATAACAGTAGGTTAAACAATAGAGTTGTTTATTTCTCTCTGATATAAAAAGTTCCCACTTCTGGCCATGATGGAGTAACAGGGATTAGATTTACCCTGCCACCTGAAACAAGTGGAAAACCAGACAAAATGAAAACAATAGATTTCAGACATCAGGCAACAACAACAACAGTGATACTTGAAAGATAGGAAACAAGCCCTCTGATTGCCTCCAGCTTACTGCCTACAGAGAATTTCCAGGCTGTGGTATGGGAAGAGGGAACTGAGACAGAGCCCAGTGGGTGGGGAGATGGTGCTGAGAGTCCAGGAAGAAAAAGGCAACTAGAATTTTCAGGATAGTGAACTGGAGGAGAGAGAGAACTCTATACATCTATGAAGAATCCCCCTTGAACCTTTGGCTGAGTACTGATCAGCACATGGGTGTAAGGAAAATAACAAGGCCAAAGAAAGAACCATTCAAATGGAGTACAAGGAAAAATCCTTGGAGATCTCACAGGGCTGGGACTTGTATCTGACCCACCAGCCAGAATGGAAAAATCTCCTAATTTACAGAGCATCAGAGTACTCAAAGGGACTTGTCTCAGTAGTAGGGCCAAATTAGCCCTAGATTCAGGATTGTACTGGACCTGTCTAATAAAATTTTAAAAGAAGACTTGGAAGAATATGTTTCTAAGTAATTTAATTGTGTCCCAGAACAAAGCTCAAAAATATTTATGAAATACAAAATATCTGGCAAGCAACAAAATAAAAGTCACAGCTGGCATCCAATTGAAAACTATCAGGCATTCAAAGAAGTAGGGAAATACTGACCATCAATGAGAAAAGCCAGTCAATCAAAATTGACCCAGAAATCACATACATAGATGATAGAATTAGTAGACAAATATTTTTGGGGGGATGGAGGTTCTAGGAATTGAAGCCAGGTGCATTGTACCTCTGAGCTACACCCTACCTTATTTTATTTTTTTTTTTACTTTTGAAATGCGGTCTCATTAAGTTGCTGAGGGCCTCACTAAGTTGTTAAGTCTAGCCTCAAACCTGTGATCCTCCTGTCAGCCTCTCAACTACTGGGGTTCCAGGTGTGAGTCACCACACCCAGCTGACAAAGACTTTTGAACAATTATTATAATTGTTTTACAAATCAAGTACCTAGAGGGAAGACAGACTATTAAGACACAAAAGACATATAAAAGACCCAAATACAGCTTGCAGAGATGAAAACTTCAGTGTTGAGATCAAATCAATGTTGGCACTTAATGGCTTGAATGGCAGCCAGGTTTTTCTATCTTGTTGTTCCATCATTTATGATTTCAAATTTGGGTCCCAAGTGGCTGCTCTAACTCAAGCCATCATATCTGTGTATGATGGGAGACAACAGCAGAATGGGAGACTAGGGAAAAGTAGCATGCCCCTCCTTTTAAGATGCATAGAAATCTCATGACGATACACTTTACTTCCATCCTATGAGCCAAAATGTAACCCTAAAATTACACTCATTTGAAAGTGAGAACAAGATTTGTAGTCTATTCTGGGTGGCCATTGTGCCTGGTTAGAATGTCAGAATTCCACCATTTAATGAAGAGTTGGAGACTGGAAATAGAGAACAATTAGGTATCACTTCTCCAATTCTGAGCCTTATCATATTTCAGAAGAGGTCCTGATCCCAGTTTGAAAGATATTATGACCCCTGCCTTAAAAACAACTTGTAAATGAGAGTAGCTTTCAGTGCTTCTGATGCCCTAAATTTAAAAATTTGAGTAAACTGGGAATTGTTTAAATTCCAGCCCCCACATCTCTGTATACTTTAAGCTTATCTCAAACAAACTGCCAGAGTTGTTCCATTTCCCAAATCAGTGACACCAAGCTAGAGGTGGAGATTAACATTTTGTTTGACTTATGATTCTGTTTATCATGGCCAAGAGACCAGGGTCACTCAGTGTGTTTATGCTTTAGTCTTGAGATGGCTTACTTTCTTTCTTTCCTAATAAAGTAACTAACACCTGCAGATGAAATGAACTTTTGAAGGCCATATTCACATTGCAAGCTTTGGAACCCCATCACCTTCTTCCTGATGGAGAGAAAATTTGAGTACGTGGTAAACATATGTCTCTTCTGGACCACATAACTCCTATCCAGACTTTGTTTAGGTTAACTATATAACTATTCCTAAAACTTGAATCACCTGATTGTTACAACTCATTGGATGTTTTGAACAGTCTTTCATTATTTAAGGGGGTCTTATTGCTCTCATCATGCCAAAGTGGATACCATTCTTTCAGGGAATGGTAGGTGGGCATGTTGTAGACCCTTTTTGTCAGGCAAGAATGTTTTGCTGAAAAAAAAAAGGTAGTTCTTTTTAGGTGCCTCACAAACCAAGTGTTATGGCTGGCTATGTGAGCATTCTTGCATTTTGCACTGGCTCTGTGTGCTGTCTTGAGTAACGCAGACCAAAAATCTGCAGCAAGTCAAGCCTTTCCAGTTGTTAATGGCTTTGATTGCTTTAACAACCATTGCCTCAGACATTGCAGTGTGACATTTCCACTTTCCCCTCATAAAAGCTCTCTCCTCCTGTACTCAATCACTTTGCTTCTCTATGATTAGCATCACCACCATCATTATTCTTTACACCGAGTAATGATGAGTTTTGCAGTATACCATTTTTAGGGATTTGGAATAACAAATAACAACCTAGAGAAATGCCTGGGCAAAAGAAGTTGGGATTGAACTTTCAGTGCTGCTATTTGGACTCCAGATTGTGAGCTCTGGGGAAGACCCTTTCCCCTTGGACTTTCCTAATATGAACCTATCCACAGAGTTCATGATAGACTAAATCCACTAAACACACTCACTAACTAGCTATGCTCTGATTTGATTTCCTCTTGGCATCCAGTGGACCTAGAGTACATAATCCCTGGCCATATGGGAAAGAGTGGATATTTGACTTGACAAAATATTGTTTGTCGGGTACTGTTTTGTTTTCAGTAAGACCTTGTTGTTGGAAAAAATGAAAGATAGGGATGGAGAGTTGATATGAAGGGAAAATAACTTGTGGGATTGGACAGGTGTTTACACATTGACAAAATGTATATTAGGAAGATAAATATTTTCCAGACGAAGGTGAAAAGTAAACCTTTGTTAGATGTGGAAGCACATTTGAAGCTTGATGCTGTATGAGCTTTGAAAACTAGAACTGGGCCCCATTTATTTTAAGTAATCCCTGTATGACCATGACTATCAAAAGATTGGGGTGAAAGCTTGAACTGCCAATTACTATTAATAAAGTAAATTGAAAGCACTTGTTAGCTGAGTGGCCCCTCTTTCAGACTTCTCTTTTTTATCAATTTGGAAAACATAACATTCTTTGAACTGGTTTGCTCCAGATCTGTGAAGTATCCAGATCCAAATAGTGATTTTCCCCAGTGAGACAACTCAAGGTTTCTTGTGGTCATTAAGAATAAAACCTATTGAGAGTTTCACCCAATTATATACAAAGGACAATTCAGCTTTAGGTCTTTGTATCCTCCCTTTAAGTGGATTAAACCTACAACATAGGAGTTATCAGCCCTCTACTCATTAGGGCAAATGTTCTTATTGAACATTTTACAATTTTATGCCTCTATATTTTGTACTTATTCATCTTGCTCACATTTCTCAAGTGTGGCCCTTCTTCAGATGTTGCTCTCTATCACCAGAACATCTTTTCAAATAGCAAATTAGCATCCCGGAATCTCTCTCCCCCAGCGCCTTCTGTTAAAAGAGTCTCTTCCTTTTTCCTGAGCCCTCTTTCCCCTTGGAAGGTGATATCTAATACTTTCTTGTCACTTTGTATGCCATTGTCACAGTAGACTTTAAAGGATTTCTTAAGTGCTCCTGCTATAAAGCACTGTGTCCTGCTGTTCCCTGTAATCAAGGGTGTCAGATTCCACAATGGGATCTGAGGAGAATAGAATGATAATCTTTGAGACTCACTTCCCTCCAAAAACTTTAGAGGCTCAATCTCTGGCCAAAAGAGGATGTTTGTCTTAATGGAAAGGCAAACATTCTCTGAACCAACAAGCACATAGCAAGTGTTTACTGAACACTCATTAAGTGTGCATAATTGAACAAGATGTCAGAGAAGAAATATGAGATTGACATGTCATGGTCCCCATTTTCTTCTCCTTCTCTTTCTTCTCCTCTTCCTCCTCCTTTTTCTCCTTCAACCCAAGCACATTCTACCTTCGAGCAACATCCCCAGCCCTTTTTATTTTTTATTTTGAAATGGTCTTACTAAGTTTTCAAGGATCTCCCCTAAGTTGCTGAGGCTGGCCTTGAACCTGGAATCCTCCTGAATTAACCACCCAAGTACTGGAATGACCGGTGTGCACCGCAATGCCTGGCTGAGATGTCCTATTTTCACTTGGGGAAAGGAGAACTAAATGGCAAAAATATAAAAGTAAACTGTCCATCTTATAAACCACCAAATGCTAGAGCTCTAAAGGTTCTTTGCTTATCAACTAGTCCAACCATGTTTTCAAATCATGGACCCTCTAAGCCCTAAGATTCATCAGAGTGCCTTAAAGACTGCCCATCTGTCCTTGCCTCTATCCTTTCATCCACTGGCACTGCTTTGAGCTACTATAAGATTTTATGTGAACACAGCTCCTGTAGCGTTCAACATTTTCCAAGTCATTAATTTAGGCCAACCCTTTCATGATACAGATAAGGAAACAGAGCCCCAGAAAGGTAAGAGAATTTGAGGCTATATAGTCAACTAGAATCTGGGATCCTTGGGTTTCTGATTCCAGTGATCCACTTCCCTCTGACACCTAAAATGCCAGAGTGGTCTGCTATCTTAGGAAGTGTCCCTTGTCTTAGGAGCAGGAAGAAGTTGCTTTGGGATATCCTGAGTCAAGTGTTCAGCTCCTGAGTTACTCCAGAGAGTTGAAGAAAGGAGAGCTCAGTGAGGGATATTGTTCAACCCCTCATTTTGCTGCCCTCAAATGTCTCCCTCTTTCACAGGTGGATAAGAGTTCCTAGCTGGTGAAGCTGCTATAAGGATTGACATCATATATGCAAAGTATTAGGCATATAGTAGTAGCTAAATAAACAGTACAACTTAATAATTTAGTTATTTATTTGGAAATTAAAATGGTATCTTTCAGTGCTGTGACTCTCAATTATTGTATAAGCCAAGAAAATTAGGATTCATGAATCAGAATGCAGATCCAAGGTGAGTTAACCTGCTTTACCAGCTAAATGTCAATTTTATATGTGAGTTGGTGGGATCCAGGCACAGCCTTAACTTCCCAAGGAACCTGGAAGGATTTGGCAATCCTTATGTGCCTCTCTGTGCCAGAGCAGAGAGCCAAATAAAGGATTTACAGGTACTGGGTTTCTTATAAGCACTATTCTGGAAAATAATATGCCTTGCCTCTCACAAACTAATTGGCATAAGTGGAGGAGAAAATTATCATGAGGTGATTTTTTTCTTGGATAATTCACTTCTCAAAAATTCAAAAATGAAATTTCCTCACTTCAAATTAACATACTAATATATAGGTACAAGAGGAACACACTGGATTGCAAAAGTGGCCTGGGAGGCATCATTGATGACATTGCCTGGTCTCATGAAGTACTTACATCCTGTTTAGTGTCTGTTGCTTTGGCTAGGGACTTTCTCAAAGCAAAGATTACATTTTTTGGCTTGGACTTTAAAGCCCACTCATTTACACCTCCTAAACCATTGATTTCTCAAATCTCAGTCTAAATTCTAATTCTAATTCTCAGTCTAATTTCTTCCAAAGACTTATGTGGTTGAGGGGGAGAGTCCACCTTAGAGAGTTCAATTACAAATCTTCCTCTTCCCATTCCCCCTTGAATTATTAACTAAATCCCCTCTTTTCTCAATCACCTTATCTCATTTGAGCAGTGGTCCTGACTTATTAAAGGTTAAACAATTCACTCTAGCTCATCCAGCTACAAAATGGCAAGGGTCAGGAATAAAACCTAGGCAACATGGCCCTAGAGTTTGGGAGCTAAATCCCTATGCTGTATTACTCTGTGGTTTCAAAAACAAAATAAAATACCTCATAAATGGTGGAAACAAGAATGACTTCACAGAGGAGACTGCAGTGGACTTTGAAATGTGGATAGGGTTTGGGGTAGAAATGAGGCAGTTACTAACATGAGTTAGTCCCATGAGTGTGATATCCAAGTGCTATGTGCATGTATGTCCCTATCACTCTGAACTACATTATGATATGAGACTACAATGTACCAATAAAGTTATATTTAAAAAGGAAAGAAAAGCACAGGGCAAATGTGGAGCAAGGTACTTAGTTTGGATTGGATATGGGATTGTTTTAAGGAGTATTGGAAGATAGAATTATGTTATAGAGAATCTCTTAAAAACACAAATGCATGCTTATTTCAGCAAGCAACTGAGGGTTTTTCCTTTCTTCCTTCTTCTTTTCTTTCCTTTCTTCTCTCCCTCATTCCCATTTTCCTTCAATTCATCCCAAGTCATACATGAATTTTATAGAATAAAAGTTAATATCATCTAAAAAAGAGTACCACCTAAATTCCCCTTAACAGAGATGATTAATATTAACATGATATATAACCAGACTTCCCCCATGAAAATATAGTCATATAACTCATTCCACAATGTAGAAGGCAGAATTCTAAGATTCACATCCTTTTCCTAAATCCCTTTTAGAATCCCCTCCTCTTGAGCGCAAGTAAGATCTGTGAGTATGATGGGATGTTGTTCCCTTGATTTAGTTATGTTACCTGGCAGAGGTAACATGATTATGTTATATAAGAATTTGTATCTGGTTTTGAAGAAACATCCTCCCTGTTGTGAGAGGACTATATGGCTAGGGCCTGAGAACACCTGACTGGAGCTGAGACTCGCCCCCACCAAGCAGCCAGCAAGAAAATGGAAACCTTAGTCCTAAAACCACAAGGAACTGAATTTTGTCAAAAACCAATGTGTTTGAGTCACAGCCCTACCTGATACTGTGATTTTGACCAGATGAGTGTGTTAATTGTATTTTCTTACCTTCTAAATTTTTTGTTCTTTGGCACCTACAGCATTGCTGACTGGTAAGAAAGACTCCCCAGGGGTACCCAAATCTTAGAGACAGCAAAATTGCTTGTCTAGGATCACCCCTTTCATATGCAAACGAACTCATTCATAGCTCATACTCTGAACCACCTCCTCTGTAAATCTCTTATATGGCAGGAGGCAATATTACTCTTCCTCAATTACCTTAGGGCCAGGTACCTGACCAAGCCTGGTGCTTCCCACTGTGACTCTATGTACCATAGCAAGCCCCCCTCCTCTTGGGAACTGTGAGTAACATACTGTATTTCCAGTAGCACTCATCTCTTGATCTATTGGCTTTAGCATAAGAGTAAAACCTACATTTTAAAACAGGGCCCTCAAACCTGCTATCCTCCTGTCTCAGCCTCCCAAGTACTGGGATTACAGGTGCACACCATTATTTCTAGCTGGATGATATGTAAATTATATCTCAATACAGCTGTTTAAAATATAAAAGAGAGCCACACCTGAAGAAAGGTAAAGGACTTGTTGGATGTGTGACCTGTGAGGATAGGAAGGGTTGCAAACTTCAGGCTTGCTAGGATGGTGATAAAGAATTTGAAGATAAGAAGTCTATTTGGACTGGGCTAGAGGTAGGGGAAACTGGTTAATTCGATTTCAGTTACTTTGGGGTATACCTGAAGGCAGCTGGATAATAAAAGGAATGTACCCACTGTATATTCTCCCTTGCCCAGGGTAGAGTGGATGTGGGATGGATTTCATGAGAGAAACAAGGTGGAAATAAAGTAATTTCAAATAGTCTGCTTGTATTTCTCCCTCTGTATAGGAGAGAACTACTTTTGGGCAGTCTCATGAAGAGACAACTAGCTATGACAACTGCCAATTAAGAGAACCTGTGATATTATTTCCCCTTTATGAACCCCTCAAGGGGGGACTTTCTGGGGCTTTATCTGGTTATGATTCATATTTTGGCTGTGGTTCAAGCCTTGGCTTGTGATATGTAAGCTGGAGCACTCATTGCTGGAGCAGCAGATGGCTGTTCCTCCCTCCCTTAAATGGCTGTCTACCCTGAATCCCTAAGAGTGTAAATAATTTACTCTCTATCCGACTGAGTCCAGTTAATATTATTTCTCAAAATACCCCTGCCTGTGCGATTACATTTACTTATACTTTTCTTGCCAACATCTTCTAAATATTACTTCTGATATTTATTTTGTTGGTGGAAATACTGGTCTAACCCAAACTTTGAAGTAAATTGTAAAGGATAGGAGTATCTGTAGCCAGTCCAGCAGGGTTTTTAAGTACAACTGTACCCCTCCCCTGGGAGAGTTTTGTACCAGAAACAACCGTGTGAGATACTGCTTTCCATCAAGGGTTTATTGGTTAATGAGGCCTGTGGATAGTGTGGTTTTCCTGTGTTTAGCTTTTGGAGCTCTCAGAGATAGTTGCTTGGAATAGAGAGCTGACAGAATTATTGCCCAGCAAACTTGCCTGCCACAGCCCACAAGACTCCACCAACACTGACAGATTTTATGGCTGGTTTAATGAATAGAACAAGTATTTGAAGAAGCAGTGTTGATGAGTGGTTGGCATCCTAATCTGCTTTCTGAAGAGGTCTGAAAGTCTTCTCATTAAAGCTATTCTTTATATATATATATATTTAATATATATTTAATATATATATTTAATATATATTAAATATTATAATATATTATAATATTTAAATATATAAATATTATAATATATATTATAAACCCTAGCACCAATATATATATTAAATATATATTTAATATATATATTTAATATATATATTACATATATATTTATATTTAATATATATTATAATATATAATATATAATATATGATATATAATATATATAAATTATATATATAATATATATTTAATATATATATTGGTGCTAGGGTTTAAACCTAGGGGGAGGGTCTGCCTTTGAACTACACACTCCAGCCCTTTTTATTTTTCATTTTGCAATAGGGCCTCAGCTAAGTTGCTGAGGGTCTCAATAAGTTGCTGAAGCTCACCTTGAAACTATAATCTCCCTGCCTCAGCTTCCCAAGTACTGGGATTATAGGTGTGCACCAGGGCACCAGGAAAGCCATCCTTTTTCTATTTCTTTTTGCTCTAGGCTTTGTTATACTTCCTCAGGTTCTTGATCAGGAACTTGTGGGCAACTGCATGATGAAGTCATTGGGGTGGATCCTTGAGACTTAGCTCCCCAGGTATTCTTGTGGCAAAGGGGACCCTTTCAAATAAAATCTACCAGAACAGAAAATGAGCAACTCCATTGTACCTTAGCATTCCATGCCTTGAAACTACTTATTTGCTCTTAGAACATTTATTGGTATAATTGTTTTGTGTAAACCCCAGAAAATTTCAAGAATTACCCTCTCACATTATAACAGGAGAGGCGCATACCACCTCTAAGAGTTAGTTGTCATTATGTAACAAACCACCCCAAAACTCGCTAGCTTAAAACATGTTTTAATTCTCTAGATAGACACAGTGGTGCACACCTGCAATCCCCGTACCTGGGAGGCTGAGATAGGAGGATCTCAGGTTTGAGGACAGCCTCAGCAACTTCGACTGTATTTTAAAACAGTAAATAAAATAAGGCTGCGGGTGTTCCTTAGAGATAGAGTGCCCCTGGGTTCAATCCCCAGTACTACAAAAAATGTATTTCTCATTTTTCACTGGACTGAGCATTGGCCAGTCTAATCTGTACTTGGTAATAAGAATGGAGATTGCTCGATCTAGGCTTTTCTCTGCTTCAGAAATCCTTCATCTTCCTTCTAGGACCAGTAGGTAGCCTAGTCGTGTTCTTGTCATATTTAAGGCTGAGCTGCAAGAGAAAATAGGAACAAAATGCTTCTATAGGCCTAGGCTTATAATTGGCTCACTGTTATCTTCCATATTATTTCCTTCACCAAGGCAAGTTACATGATAGCAGCAAGAATGGATGGATGGGAAATATACTCCATCTCTTTCGTGGAAAAAAAATCAGTGAGTGGAATGGTATGGATAGACGAATGGGCAAAGAATTAGGGTAAAAAAAAATCCAATCTGCTGCATGTAGGTACAGCAGATATGACTATTCCCATTTTACAGATGAGACATGATACTCAGAGAACTGAAATAACTTAGCCAAGGTCACACAGAAAATTTGGGCAATATTGGAATGCAAACCCAACTCTCATGACTTCTAATTTTCTCCACTTTTTGCCACACTGAATTTTTAGATTCTATAACATCTGCCTTATTAGCTAATTAAAAGTCCCTGACTCTTCAAGGATGACTCCTTGTGGCTTGGTCCTTTTTTTCTTATGCTCCTGGGATTTGGTTCATTTGCCTCATTCAGTCATCACCACCTGTTCTTCCATTGGTATCTGATTAGAGGTTGGGGATTGATAAAATCCCACCCTACCAAAACACACAGACACAAATTCTCTTGTCCCTAAACAGACATATTGACCATTTCACCATTAATAAAAATGAATATTTGAAAAGAAAATCCCAACATCATATGACAATTGAATCAGATAACCTCAAAGCTGACATACTATGGTCTTTTGAGAAATAACAGTATTAAACTACCAAAAGGCCATCAGCATGCTTATTGCTGACTCTGAGCATTACTTAGATGTTAATAGGTGCAGGCTAGTTTTTGGTTAGCCCTTCCCTGACTGCCTTTATAGAATTTGTTGGTAGCCCTCAAGTCATTAATTTGCCCCATCCTACCCTGTCTTATCTGGATATAACTTTAGACCCAAAGTGCTCAATCCTATCCTGAAGAGATTTGAGCTGATGTTTCTGATACAGCCTGTGAGATTTTCTCAGGTGTAAGTTTCCATGGCAACTCCGCCTCTGGCTTTCAATACACTTTCACTCCTGAATCTGGCCTCTGGCATCCTACAAGTAGAAAGTATCATATGATCTTAAATTTGCCTTCTCTGAATTTCTAGCCCAACTGCATAGACAATGTGCTTCACTCTCGTGAACCTTCTAGACAGAAGTCTCTGACTCTAGGCTCTGAAAGTCCCTCCCTTGTCTTGGCACAGTTTCCTTTCCAGTTTTATGCGCGCGCACAAGCACACACACTCACACACACACACACACACACACACACACACACACACATATATACATACATATATATGCATGTATATATTTCAGCAGCTGATTAATATGGCTGGCTGGCTGTACCTCAGTGAGGCTCTATCTCATCTCTTTTAATTGTAAGAACTAATGTGGCTCAGCCACAGCAAAGAGGCTGAGTTTTTATATTCTCTCTCCTCATACTTGCATAGAAGACTGGAAAACAAATTACTTGCAGTGATTTCTAGAGACAGAAGGTAAGTGAGTGGCCTCTATAATGGTAGAACCAAGAGATAATGTCCTTGAGCCTTCAGAAATGACAGCTAAATCCAGAGGAAGAATAAACAGGGATAAGATTGTAAAAAGGTGGCTACTGGAAAAAATAGCTGCTGGTGATAAAGAACCACAATAAATTCAGACAGTGTCTGCTCTTGGCCCTTGATTGTCTTGCTGGCCCATCACTAGGGAGAGAAGAGAACTGTGCAACTACCATGTCAAAAAGGATATGGGAGCAAAGAATTATGGCTAGGGCTACTGCCAAAAATATTGTACCTCCTTCTTTGGAATGTTCCACCACTGAACTGTGGAGATGAAGTAAGGAGGCAGCTGGCAATGTGGCACCACATGATATGATTATTGCTTACCTTAGGGGTGAGGACATAATATAATGGTAATAAGTATGGACTCTAGACTCCTTTGGCCTGAATCTCTCTTTCTCTTCCCTCCTCTCCTCTCTTCTCTTCTCCTCTCTCCCCTCTCCTCTCTCCTATCTCCTCTTTCCTCTCTTCTTTCTGTCTCTTGGTTGCAGTCTGGGGATTGATCCCAGGGCCTCTCTTGTGATCTGAATCTCTTTTAACATGTGCCATTTGGCAAGTTTCTTAACTCTTAGCTATCTATAAAATGGACATAATATATCCTACATCATATGGTTATTGTGAGCATTAAATAATGTTCATAAAATTCTTTGCACAATGCTAGGCACAGAGTAAACACTAAATTAGTCTTCAGTGATGACTTCTTGTGGCTAGGTTATTTTTCTTTCTTTCCTTTGCCCCTGGGATTTGGCTTCATTTGCAGTCATTAACACCTGTTATCCCACTGGTACCTGCTTGGGGATGGGAGATTGATGAACTCTCCTGCAAGCATTAATTAATATTAGTGATTATTAATATTAGTTGATGAACATTTGTGGAACTTTCAAGAAAGAATTGATTGTAAGAGTAAGTTTAGACTGTGGTATTTATTGATTATTCCTTTTAAAAATAAACTCTTTTAACTAGGTGTGGTGGTACATACTTGTAATCCCAGTACTTGGGAGGCTGAGACAGGAAGATTGCCAGTTAGAGGAAAGCCTCAGCAACTTAGTGAGAGACTATGTTTCAAAATAAAATAAGTGGGTCATGGTGGCACACACCTGTAATCGCAGTAGTTGGGAGGCTGAGAGAGGAGGATCACAGATTTGAGGACAGCCTCAGCAATTTAGTGAAACTCTCAGCAATCTATTGAGACACTGTTTCAAAAACAAAAATTAAAAAGGGCTGCAGTATAACTCAGAGGTAGAATGACCTTGGGTTCAATTCCCAGTATCACACACACAAAAAAAAAATAGAAAAAAGGAGCTGGGGTGTAGCTCAGTGGTAGAATGTCCCTGGGTTCCTTTCCTTGGTACCAAAAAAAAAGTAAAATAAACTCTTTTAAATATACTAAAAGCTCTTTTACTGACCTCCACTTAACTGATTTGATGGATGAAGTAGACACTTTTCCTCCTACTGAAATATATATTGGGCAATGCTGGGGACACATTGGAAGCTCCTGGGCAGTTAAACTGCTTCCACTCCACCCTTATACTTCTTCCCCCACACATGGAGTCCAACACTAACTGAGAATTAGTTGTGCTGTTGCCAAACCCACTTAAACCAGTTGTTCTTGCTATTATAATTAGGTAATTGAATGTACATTTGTGACATGAGTATAAAAAGGAAACGACTGTTTTAATAAAATTTAAGTTAATGCTTTAGAAAGAGTTAATAAAGAAAAATTGCTTTCCAATATGTTCTATTGTTTAAAATAAAACAAGCTAGATTAAAATTGGGAAACAAAAGAGATCTCAGATAGAGGAGCAGAGACTCCAGTGGATTGATTGGGGGGTGGTTAGGGAAGGAAGGAGGAGGGGCTAGAGATGTAAAGAAGGTTACAATTGAAACAATGCTATGTACTATGTACGTACAAGAAATTACCAATAACAATCTCAAAAACATGTATGGGGAAGGGGAGAAAATAGTTGGGATCCTAAGGGAAATGCTCCAAGTGCTGTATGCATGTATATTCCTATAACCCTATACCTCGGTATGATGTAGAACTACAATTCACCAATAAAAGTATAAAAAATAAAACAAGTGGGAAATCAAGTGGGATGCATTAGGAATGTAAATTAGGCAAGAAAGAGTATATGAAAATCTCACTCAAAGAAAAGGCCTGGACCATACAACCCACCATCAGATGGGGTGAATAACCTTGCTCTTTAGGTCTTTTCCTCCACACTCATCTAGTGCTATTCTTTTTCTCTCCATCCTCAGCAACTGTTGTGACATCTTCAAATGCAGCATGTTCTCTTCTACTACCTGGGCCTTCAACACCCTATTTCCTCTTCCCAGAATGCTCTTTGTCAACTGTTTCTTTTGCCACTCCCACCTTCAATTTTTACCTGTCTTCCTCACTCCTCTAGTTTACAACTCAAATATAATTTTCTATAAAGATTACCCTTGTATTAGGCCCTCCTTGATGACATGCTTCCTCAGACACATAATCCTTTAGCACTACCTATTACTTTTTTTGTGTGTGGTACTGTGGATTGGACCCAGGGGCATTCTACCTGAACTACACCCACAGCCCTTTTTATTTTTTGTTTTGAAACAAGGTCTCACTAGGTTGCTGAAAGTCTTGTTAAGTTGGTAAGGCTGGCCTTGAACCTTGGATCTTCCTGTCTCACCCTCCAGAGTACAAGATTATAGGCCTGTACCACCACACCCAGCTTGCACTTTGAATTTCTTTGTAACACTTACTGACTTGTAGTTACTTTTGTCTTCCTCTAGAGATAAGTTCCATTTTGGTTGAAAAAAAAAACAGTGAGTAGATGACTGAATCAGTGAATGAATTTTTAGTTTCAAATTTTTAAATCATTTACTGTCTATCTCCTCCAGTATGAGCTTAGTGAAAGCAGGAACTCTTTCCTATTAACTACTACAAGATCACCGGTGCCTGGCTCACAGCATAAGTAAAAAATAACAGTTAAAAACAGCATTGGCATCTTTGTGGAGACAGTCAAAATGTGCCTTTGTTAATTCGTATGCTACTTGTAGATTAAGAAGAAAGCAACGAAGGCAGGGAAAATATCCCATGTTTCAGGATTCCCCCTGAACCTGGAATATCAGTTTCATTCCATATCCTTCTTAGAATCTAAATTATGTCAGTTAACAGCACTTGGAAAATCTATAGTGTCATTTGCCTCAAGTGCTTGTATGTAATTTTCCCCATATGAATGAAAAGGTGGGGGGGTTTTTTGTTTGTTTGTTTTTGGTGACACAAACAATCCAGATAAATTTAGCCCTATTATAAAGATCAGTGGGTTTTTTATACTGGAGATTGATCCCAGGGGAATTCTACCTCCAAGCTACATCCTACTCCCCCAGCAAGCCCTTTTTATTTTTACTTTTAAACATGGTCTCTCTAAGTTGTTGAAGATCTTGCAAAGTTGCTAAGTCTGGCCTTGAACTTGTGATCCTCCTGTCTTGGCCTCCCAAGTACTGGGATTACAGGCATGTGCCACTACCCCAGCTCAGTGGTTCTTAAATGTGAAACAAAATCACCCAGAATTTTTTTTTGAAAGACTGGTTCTCAAACTTAAGCCCAATCATGATTCCTGAGATCCAGAATGTCATCTAGGAATCTGTATTTTAATAGGTCCCCTCAGCTGATTGTCCAGGAATCATCCTTTGAGAAAACTGAATATATATTTTGGGTGGAGTGACAATGCAGTAGAGTGATCTGCTCAAATAATAATACTAGCTATCATTCATTGTTACTGTTTTCCAGGCTCTGATCTGTCCTAGGAGACTTTACAGACAACTATCACTATCTAATTTAACCTTTTCTACTATGTTATAAGCAAGGAAGTATTTAATCCCCTATTTTGTATGTGATAAAAATGAGGATAAGAAAGCCTAAGTAATTTGCCCAAAGTCACATAGATAATAAGTGGTAGAGCCACTCATCATATTCTGCCTCCAAAAACCATGCTTTTGCTGGGCATGGTGGTATGTCTAGAATCCCAGTACTTGAGAGGTGGATACAGGAGAATCACAGGTTCAAGACTGGCCTCAGCAATTTAGTGAGACCCTGTTTCAAAAGTAAAAAATAAAATAGTGCTGGGAGTGTAGCTCAAAGGTAGAATACCCCTGGGTTCAATCCTGAGTACCACCACCACCAAAAAATAAAACGCCTCTTTCCTTTATTCTGGGCTGCTGGCCTCCTACAGAGATTTCCTAATTTGTAGACTTGTGGATTCTTGGCATGCTTAATGTGCACTTACCTCTCCAACCCTAATCAGAATTATGATCTGTTGCCTTTAAAGGTGCTTTATTGCAGGGTACGAAGGAAAAAAACGTCTTCCTGAAGTTCTTTGTTCTGCACTTGTTGAAACAACAGTCTCCAGGGAAAGAGGCCCCCTTTTAGCAGAAAAAAAGTGTTTCTGTTCTCCTCACATACCACATTAATTATCAGCTATAGAAAAAACTAATGAAACTTCTGGCTCACCTGGCCTTCTTCTTCAAAGCAGGGAGCAGCACAGTAAGAGACAAGTTTAATTCTGAAACTCAAGTGCTCTCTCTTCTGTAATATGGCCTGGGACAAAGGTTCAAGTGCACTGGGTATGAGGCCTGTGATAAGGCAGCCTTCAATAGGTGGGAGGTTTATTGAAAGTAGAGAGGGATGTACAAATAAGATCTTTGGACATTTTAATGGGGACTATGGAGAAACATCGAGTGAATTTCCTCCATGGTTGTTCTTTCCTGTGTACTTGGTGTTGGAAGATCTTACAGAGAGTCTCCATTAACAACACATGAATAGATAAATTACTCTACATACAGCTTTTTACTCGCAGCAGAAGCTGAGGATGCAAGTGTGTCAGCGGGTAGCACAGGTAGCTAGATGATGGATCTCTCTATTGCACTCACTTCTGGCTTCAACCTTTTGCTTCAGAGCAATGTCCTGGCAGGCAATAATCTGAGCATTTAAGTAATATACCTAGAAATAAAAGCCAGGAAGGGCTCCCTGGAGGTCATTAGATTTCTGCCAGACAGGATCTAAGATAAAGATAGCAAATAGTAGTTGTCTGCCCAGTCCATGCATGAGAGTGCCTGACTAGAACAATAGAGTGAGAAGAATTATGAGGCTGCAAATGGGCGCTATAGGAAAGAATGCCAGAATTGATTAGTGATGCCTGCCAGGAACATGAGAATTGGCTATATTTTTGCCATCCTCGCTCCAAGCCAGTAGTTTCTGAATCTGATTGCACACAGAATTACAGGGAACTTTTTAAGAATTACTGGTACCTGGGGTCCACCCCAGACTATTAAATTAGGTCCTCTGGAGATGAGATTCAAGAATTTGAGCAAGTAGGGATGACAGCCACTGCTCTGCACCATTGTAGACATACACATGACTTAACTCAGTAGTTTCCAGACGCATTTCCTCTGACCAGGATCTACCAGGTCGTTGCATAAGAATTATCTGAAGAGCTTTGAAAATGACGAATTCCTGGGACTGACTCCTAAAAATTCAAATTTAGAAGTATGGGGTAGGGCCCAAGAATTGGTATTTTCTAACCTCTCAGGAAAATGCTCATGGGTACCTCTATGGTAAGCTATTTTTTTTTGTGGTACTGGGGATTGAACCCAGGGGCATTCTACCTCTGAGCTACACCAGTCCTATTTTGTAATTTTTATTTTGAAACAGTGTCTCACTAAGTTGCAGAAAGCCTCACTACCTAGCTGAAGCCGGCAGCCAACCTGCATCCTCTGGTCTCAGCCTCCCAAGTACTGAGATTCATGGTAACCTATTTATGCCTCAGATGAATGAGAATTTTGAGCAGAACCTAGTGCTCTGGGGCAGTGATTTTCAACCCTGACTGCATATCTGAATCTCTTGGGAAACTTTTTGAAAAACATAGGCTCCTATGTTCAATGCTGGACTAATTAAATCAGAATCTCTAGAGAAGAATCCAGATGATTCTAATGTGCAACTCAAGCTGAAAGCCACTGTTCTATGAAGTGGCACACAGGAATCTCAGTGGAAAACCTCATCAGGAATATTTTATTTCTCTTTTTCTATTGATTTAGCCCCTGACTTAGTCTAGCTACTATGGATTGGTATTAAGGAAAAGAAATGCTTCTGTTTCCTGAACTATATTTACCACCAGTATCTATCGTGCATGATGGTTGTCATGGTTTTGAGTCTTCCTGGACTTAATATACATTTGCTACAGTCATTCATCCATTTGGGGAGGGAGGTGCTGGGGATGAAATGAACCCAGGGCCTCATGCATACTAAGTACTTACTCTATCACTGAGCTACACTCCTAGCCCAGCCCCTCATTTGTTTTTTGTGTGTGGTACTAAGGATTGAACTCAGGAGCATTCTACCTCTGAGCTACACCTACAGTCCTGTTTTCTTTTCCTTTCTTTTGAAAGAGTATTTCACTAAGTTGTGGAGAGCCTCAATAAGTTTCTGAAGCTGGTCAAAAACCTGCAATCCTCCTTTCTCAGCCTCCCAAGTACTGGAATTACAGGTGTGCCTCACTATGCCCAGCTTCCCCTCATTCGTTTTTGAAAACAATTGCAGAATGTACCAGAGTGCTTATTAAACATAGATTCCAATATCTTCCTCCTATATAAAGAAGGATTTTTGATGAGGGGTTCATTTTTTTTAGATAATCAAATGAAATGTTAGAGCAATTGATCCTCTTAAGAGACAAAGGCTTTGTGAAGACAAAGGCCAGAGGCCTGAAAGTCTCTCAACTGTAAATTAGTAGCAGAAAATAGACTTCTTAGCGACCAATCCATGAGTGGCTCTGCTGGTCTGTTTTGAAGCAAAAAGAGGAGACATGATTTCTTTCCTATACAAGCTTCCCTTTTATGTTTATCTGCCTCACATTAGTTGCACAAGACCACCAGACGACCACAAACAGCCTTGCAGGGAGGATCATACCAGAGATGGTAAGACTGACTGAGTGTAGCATGACTCTCCTTCTTCAAAACATTTGTTTAAAAAAAATTACAGTCAGCTAGGCGTGTTGGCGCACGCTTGTAATCCCAGTACTTGGGAAGCTGAGACAGGGGGATCACAGGTTGGTGGCCAGCCTCAGCTACTTAGTGAGGCTCTCTGCAACTTAGCGAGATCCTGTTTCAAAATAAAGAATAAAAAATAGGGCTGGGGGTGTAGCTCGGAGGTAGAATTCCCCTGGGTTCAATCCCCAGTACCGCAAACAAACAAACAAAAAATTACATTCCCCCCAGGCACAGTAGCATGTGCCTATAATTCTAGTACTTGGGAGGCTGAGACGAGAGGGTCACAGGTTCAAAGCCAGCCTCACCAACTTAGTGAAGCTCTGTTTCAAAATAAAAACTAAAAAGGGCTGAGGATGTAGCTTGGAAATAGAATGTCCCTGCGTTTAATCTGAGTACTAAAACAACAAAAAAAGGTACGTTAATTTACTAACTTGTGCTTGAATTTTCACCATTAGTGATTAATATATTTGATTTAAATATTCCCTCTTCAGACCATTGGTTTTAAATAAAAACAAAAATAATACATGAAGTCCTTTATACCTCCAGCACTCTCAGGAAGAAAGAACCATGACTGCCTTAGTGAAGGAATGACTCCAATGGAAAGAAGTAAACAAACCTCACAAAGATAGTCTGAGATTGTAGCTCAGTGGTAGAGCACTTGTCTAGAATGAAATCGGTCCTAGGTTCCACCCCTCACACTGTAAAAAATAACCAGAGTGGACCAACACTTTTGTTAATGCAAGTTGATTTTTCTCACACTTCCTATTTCAGGATTTCTTTGTAGAGGTAACAGGTTTTGAATCATATAGTTCAAGGATCAGTCCTGAGAAGTATCATAAGAGCAGTGAATTGGGATCTACTCATGTCTGTAGCCCCAATGCTTTATGTTAGCACCTGGTTCTGGATAGTGGAGGGAATAGTATTTAATGAAAATATACCCTCCTAGACCTGTCATGGGAGGTTTGGATACCAGTCTTGGACCCAATCAAGTAAGACCCAGCCCCCAAACCCCTGGAGGACAGCCTAATTGACCTTGCACACAAGACCATTTCCTTTACCCCCATGGAAAGCAGGACCCAACAAACCCCTCACTGATGCAATGCGTCTTCCATGTGCACTAAGAATAGATCATTGTGTTTTTGCCAAGAGTCAATTGTCCAGTGAGTAATGTGTTCCTATACATTTATACTCACAGTGGAGTATGCTAAGACATGTTTATAGTTAAGAAAGGTTAGTATTAACATTGTGTCAGGGGATTAATCCATTTTAATTGTAAATGCCAAGAACCAACCCGCTTCTTTGGGGCCCAGATGTATGACTTTGGTTAAATATTTATAGATCAGTTGGAATGTTTACTTTTAATACTGGAGCTAGGTATTTACTTGCAAAGCTGCATACTCCCCCCCCCCCACACACACTTCTGACTCTATCCAGTGTTCTTGTGTTTTCTCTCTAAAATATACTTGTGTTGGAAGAGAGATGCTGAGAACATCTGGCCACTGGTCTAGAGCCAATGATACTGGTGAAAGGTAGCCATGGGTTAGCAAAGCAACCAGGAAAGTGTCCTAGATCTATCATGAGGATTTTGAAATGAGCTGAGGCCTTAGAATCAGGAACCCTGTATTCTAAATCCCAACTCTGCTACAAATTAGCTGTGTGACCTTCTCTCAGCTTCAGTTTGCTCATCTATAAAATTAAGGAGATGAATTTGAGTTTTTAAGACTTCTTCTAGCTATGACTCTTCATGGCAACTTATGGACTCATAAGCCATCTTGGAACCTCTCTCCCCACCAGGTGAGCTTTCTAGAATAGCACAATCCAATACAGCTTTCTGCAGTGAAGGAAAAGTTCTATACATATAGCCTCTAGCATAATAACTTCTAGCCATATCCAACTATTGAGCCTTGAAGATGTGGCTAATGCAGCTAAGGAATTGAATATTTTTATATTATCAGTTGCAATTTAATAACCACATGTGAATAGTGACTACCCTATAGGGTAGCACAATGCTAAATGATTAGCGAGCTCCTTGCAGAAGGCCATTGTCTGTGCTAAGATGGTTTCTTTTTTTTTTTTTTTTTTTTTTTTTTTTTTTTTTTTTTTTTTTTTTTTTTTTTT
>PVLC010024296.1:0-24747 GCA_004027655.1 Graphiurus murinus
ATAAGATAAATGACGTGACAGTCAGGAATGCTGAAATGCTCCAAACCTGTGAGGGGTAATTGCAAAACTACAAAATGTGCAATAACTTGGTGTCATGGAATCTTGAGCCACTTCATTCATTTGTTCCACCTATGTGCTTTCACTCTCTGCTGCCTGCCAAGGACCATGATAGACTCTGAGCTTAGGAGAGGACTATAACATGGCACCTGCTCTCAAGAGACATCTACACAGGTAGCCTATTGAAGGGATGAGCTCAGCTCTGCGAGGCCAGGGTGGTCTCTCAGAGGAGAAGAAAGCTGTAGCTGGTTCTCGAAAGGTGTATAAGAGTTGAGGTTAGGTTTAGGAGAGGGGTAGCTGGTTCTTGAAAGTTGTATAAGAGTTGAGGTTAGGTTTAGGAGAGGGGTAGGGACTGAAAGTACTGTTTAGACAGAAAGATGAGTCCTAACTCTGTGTGAGCCAGAAGACAGCGTGTCCCCTGAACTATCTGCCTCCTGGAGGCTACATCAGAACCACTGGGAGGGCTTCCACTGATCTTGACCCAAACACTGAGGGTTTAGGCCTTTCTGTTTTCCTTTTTGATTTTGAGGCACAGAAATGAACTCTCCATTATTGATTTATGTGGACTGCACCCTTCTGGAGTGTTAGGATGGAGAAAATAGTTTGAGAGCTACTGAGGGTAAATGATTCTTACGTAGAACATCTGGAAACATGTTCCCAACAGGCTGTGAATGGCTGCATTTCTCTTAATCTGTATTCAAAATCTAGTAGTATCATCAGCCCAAAAGAAAGAGTATGGAAACTGTGTGTTCATGTATTGAAAGTCAGGTATCCAGTTCCATGCCAGGACCGGCGGACAGGCTATGTTGGCAATTACAGTGATAAAGAGCTTATGGAATGGCTTATGTTCCTAATCCCAATGTCCTTATTCAGGGACAGATCTGCAGTTTCCACACTGTATTATTGATGCTCTGGGAAGGGAGGGCCCCCGTGTGCTCCAACAACTGGCTCAAGTAGTAAATATTATCTGAAGCCAAGCTGTGCTAAATCCCACTCTGACTGCCTCTGTCTCCTTCCTGCTTAGTTTCCTCTTGTCACAGAAAAACTGTGCGCTGCCTGTTCACACATACACAAACACCCTTCATGTGGCTTCAACAAGTCTTACCTCTCTGGATCAATTTCCCCTACTCACCTCCCAACTCCTGGCACCACTGTTTTACTGGTCAAGAGTCAAACCTTGCAGCCTTTCTGATTGCCTCTTTGGTCTTTCTTGATGTCCATTCAATATCCCACCAAACATACATCTCATTCTCCTTTCTCTCCCCAAGTACTGTTTCTCTGAAGGTCTCAGTGTGGCTGTCTCCTGGCGAGCCATCTGCTATGGTTTTAATATATGTGTGTCTCCCAAATGTTCCTGTGTGAAGACTTGGTCTCCAGGGTTATGCTGTTGGGGGATGATGTAACCTTAAGGAGGTGGGGCCTGATGGGAGGTCTTTAGGTCATTGGGAATGAGGCCTTAAAGGGGACTATGGGGCTGTCTCACTCTGTTTCCCAGCTCATAAGATGAGCAGTTTGAACTGCACCTTGTATAATGTGTTGTCCTCACCAAAATCCCAAAGAAAAGGAGTCACTCCATCTTGGATGGAAAATTCCAGAACCATGAGCCCAAAGAGACCTTCCCTAAAGTTATTGCCTCAGATATTTCAGTATAGAAACAGGAGGCTGACTATCTGCCACCTTCCCTCTCATCCAGCTTTGGTTTGTCTTTTATCTACAGCCAATCCATCTATATGGCTATCACACTGACACTTTTCAAATGCAAATTCTTAGCGTCCCTCTGGTTCTTAAAAAGTGGCTGGTTTTATGTTGGCTAGGCCTTAAATCGCATTGGCAGGAGTCCAATCTCTCCCCAGTCTGCAGCCTTCCAACTGCACCTCCAATTCCTCTCCAGTACCAGTTGACTTGTCCAGGGAGATCTTCCCTGTCCTCCACCTCCTTCACTATACACCTTGCCTATTCCCCAAGTGGTTCTGTGCAATACTTCTGCACTAATTTTGGATTCCTTTTCCTGCTGTAGTCACATCCGATTCTTCCTCTTAGATTTGGCTAGAGGCTCAGGTCCTTAAAACATCATGCCCACTAAAGATGAACTTCCCTATGGCATGGATTGCTGCTGGTTTGCCAAGTGACTAGAATTATTTTTTAGTTTTGTTCTGGGTGTTCATGTCAAATTCTTAACAGGAAAATAAATTTCTCTAGGATAGGAAATATAAATTATAGGTGAGTCCCACTAGGCTTGGCATGTAGAAGATATTTAGCAATTGCCTCCAAATCAAGGATTTCTCTTTTTTTGGCAAGTGATTTGAAACAGATGTTTTTTTTTTTTTTTTATTAAGAAAAAGAGAACAAAGTTTACACATAATCCTACTAATTAGGTGATTGTGCTATTAAAATAATGATTAGAAATTATACCATTCAAAAATTGAGGCCTTCAAGGTCATATTGTAAACTTTGTTTACAATCTAAACAAAATGAGATGCAGACAGGGGTTAATGGTTTCAAGGATTATTATAGAGTATTTCTAGGGTATGATGTAGGAGACAAGGGTGGGAGTGGGTAAGTCTGAGTGTGCTGGCCGGAGCAGACTTCACAGAGGTGGTGCTGGATGAACATGGCCATGGTCCAGTATGAGCAACACATGAGAGTGTGAGAAAATACTACCTCCTTGGGAAGAGCTTTCAAACCTTATCTGATCAGAAATTCAAGTTAAGTTCCCATCCACCTGCTGTGAGCCTTGGTTCTGCCTTATTAAGCAGATCCTAAAGAGTACAGGCACTTCTCTATAATAGAGACTCCTACAATGCACCAAGGGTTTTATAGGATGTTTCTGTCCAGGCCCCAGGAGAGAACCTAGCTTGACTCCTGCCAGTCAGTGGAGAATTGTGTTTCTGATGGCTTGTTTTCTTGGTTTTTATTTTCATGTGGTTCCTTTCAGTACCTGTTAATTGAAGGTAAGGGACCTTCTACTCAAAAGAGAAAAGGAGTTCAGAGTTTAGCCTGACCTATCTACTATAAGAGATTGCTTGCTTGCTTGTGTCTTGAGATTATCACATTCTTGTGGAAAGGGCACCATGCCCATGTGTGATCTGCATGTTTTTCTTACTTATAGGATGATACCTCTGTGAAATCTTGGATCATGTATAGGAACAGAAGATGAGACTCAAGGAGGAAACTCCCACAAGATCCTTGCAGTGGAAACACACTGACCCACCCACATCCCTTGGGGTCACTCCGAGAGGTCAGGTCATTGGCAGCTTCTGGGGACAGTTTCCTTACATGCTAATGACTTCTCTCCTTGGGCATGTCCCATCTCCACCTCAGAGTCCTCCCTCCGCCCAGGAGTGAGCTGGCTGTGTGAGCAGGAGACTAAATATGGTGGGAAGTAATATCCCCAGAAATAAGCTGTAACCAATGAGGAACAAGCATTGGTGGATAAATACCTTAGCTGACTTGTGTCTCGGTGGACAATCCTTGAAAATGAATCTCTGCTCAGGATCTGCTTTGTGGACAACCCCAGCTGAAACCACCTCATAAACAAGCCACACTGAGGAGTTTCAATTCTATCTCGTGGAGCTAGGAAACCAATGCAAGACTCTAACTGGGGAAATAACATGGTTTTACATACAGAGTCATGCACAGCATAACAACATTTTGGTCACCATGGACCATGTACATGACAGTAGTCCTGTAAGATTATATCGCCTAGAATGTAGCAGCCATTCTAGTTTATGTAAGAGTTTTTTGTGATGTTCCTATAAGTGATGAATTTACCTAATGATGGGGTTCTCAGAATGTATCACCATCATTAAGCAGAGCATGCATGCATATATGCACACAGGTATACACATGTATGTGTACATTTATGTTTATATGTATATATGTATGAATATATATTATATAATATATATATAGCATGTATATGTGTGTGTGTGTGTGTGTGTGTGTGTGTGTGTGTATGGTACTTGGGATTGAACCCAGAGGCATTTTACCTCTGAGCTATATTCTCAGCCCTATTTTATTTTTCATTTTGAAACAGGGTCTCACTAAGTTGCTGAGGCTGGCCTTGAACTTGCAATCCTCCTGTCTCAGCCTCTCAAGTACTCTGGGATTATAGGTGTGTGCCACCACACCTGGCTCCACATGTGTGTATAAATATAATTGAGATGGCTGGGAAGAGGGAAGAAGATGTTTCATGGAAATAAAAGAGAAGAAGGAATCTCTCAAGTTAGAATTTGCAGACAAAGTCACGGGTGGGTCATGACATAGACCCTGAAGTTCCTGAACTTCTCTGGCCCCAGGCCTATGTAACTCCAGCTGTTCATCTTTGCCTATTGGTAGTGATTTATTTTTCCAAGGCATGGCCCACCCATTTTTACTGGAACATTTAATTGAAGAATTACACACATGTTTTCCAAGGAGAAAATGTTGCCTTCTCATTGACTCATGCTCATTTATTGAATAACTTCTTATCCCAGGCAGAACAAGAACTGTTTTAACACTCTTCCCACGATCCTCATTCCAACATTTCTCTTGAGCCCAAGCATCTTGGTTTGTCAGGAATGCACATTACCTGAGGCTGGAAGACTTTGTTTCTAATCCCAGTTTTGCTGCTTACTACCCTTCTCTGAACCCCAGTTTCCTCATCAGGAAAATGGGTGTGAGAATCCTCCCAGAGGCTGCTGTGTGGGTGAAAGGAGAGAGCTAGCTGTCCGGGATGCCCATTGCTAGCATAGAGTCCAGAAAAATGTGGCTTTTTATTCCTCAGTTCAGCAATTAGCTAGTCAGAATGCTTAGACCCAGTAAGGGAGATTTCTAAGATCCAGGAACCATGCCTACTCATCTCTCAATTTCCTGGTGCTCACCTGCAGTCTACAATGTACCAATTCTCATTGAGTGAACCTGGGATGGAGGCCTGAGTGTGGAGCAGAAGAAGAGGAGTGGTGGTCCTCCCCAGGAGTGGAGGAGCCTGGCAGTGAGCTGAGGATGGTGGGGAGAAGAGGGAGAAGGGAGATGTCTGTGTGTCGGGATCTGGCTCTGTGAGGCAACCTCCAGGTACCCAGAGGGGTGCACGATTGAGGAGCAGCTCTGAAAGGGATTCCAGGCACCTGCTATGAGTCCATGTAGGCTGATGATTTTGAGAGAATATGAAAATAAGCATCTGTGGTCTCCCTGGGGCACCTGTCCAGGGCTGGATGGCATGACTCATGTATGTGAGAAAACCAGTGATTCTGAGGGTTCCCTGAGAGAAAGGCATCCAGAGAGGGGATGCCTACATATGAGTCTGTTTCAAGAAATGTTTGCAGATGACTCTGTTTCCTCTGCCCTCTCCTGTCCCCAGGCTCCTGTTCTGCCTGGCAGTTGTGATCAGTGCACAATTCCTATTGCTGCTTCTCAGCTGTAGGAGTGTTAGAGTTGGATATAAATGTTCCCTAAAGAGCTCACTTAATGTTTGGAGCTGATGGAATTGGGTCATGAGGGTTGTAATCCCAGAAGTGGAGAAATCCATCGTAATGGATTTACTTGGGTAGTAGGCCCTAGTAGGGTGTGGCTTTTGGTGGGTTCCTGGGAGTGCAACCTTAGAGATGATATAAAGGGTCCCTCTTCCCTCTTCTCTCTCTCTCTCTCTCTCTCTCTCTCTCTCTCTCTCTCTCTCTCTCCATCTCTTGCTTTTGGTCTCTGCACAGCCCATATACTTTTTCTCTGCCTCCTGCCACCATGCCCTGAGATTCATGGTCCCCAGCCTCACATGGACTGAGTCTGAAACTGTAAGAAAATAAATCTTCTTTCCTCTAAGTTATGTGGTCAGTTATTTAGATTATGGCTGCAAGAATGCTGGTGAGTACAAGGAGTGTGGCACTGTACCACGTGGGGAGCACCTTGGGGCCCTTGTTCAGCACAGACCATGCCTAAAACATGGAAACCCAGTGTTGTATGGGGAATATTTATGAGAACCCATAAGGTTAGTAAAACAAGTTCTTTTGTGAGCCCCAGTTTACATAGGAGTTCCATGAACAGAGAAGTCTAGGGAGCTCACTGGAGACTCTGCAGCCTGTGGAGGAGTGTGAGTTGAACCCAATCTTTGATTCCCCCTTCCTATCAAGGGGGTCTCAAATTGCAGGTAGTTTCAATAATGAGATCAGACTAGCGCTAAAGAAACTCCACTGGGTACTGGGTGGAATTCAGATAGTAAATTGGGCAGCTGGATGTGCCTGTCAGAACTGCTGAGGAAGACATCACTGGACAAGAGGATGGCGGAAAGGGTGATCTCAGAGCAAATGGTCCAGGATCTCAGGACAGCATGAGCTAAGAGCTACCCACTTAGAGTAGCACATGGGAATCATGCATCTGGGCTGCAGAGAAGGCTGCTAGTGCATCCTAATAATCTAGTAGCCTTGAATTTCAGTGGAATTTCACACCCACATGTCTACACACCCCTTCCACGGCCTCATGATGCCTCTCAGGGTGTGTGCTGAGAATTCTTGGCACCAGGTCTAGTTGGGGACACTGAGATGCTATGAGAGGTGTGTATTCTAACAGTGAATGAACCGAAAGCTTTCCAGAGTCTCTACTCCCCAGCCCCAGCATTATTATCTTCAACAGAGAATTATTTAGGAAATAAATCAATATGCACACACACATACACACACGTGCATGCGCATACTCACACACTCACACACTCACATACTCCACTCTCCCAGCAACTCACTTACCGCGTGACAGACGGATTCTATTTCTGTTCCTGAGAACACGCGGCGCAGTCAGCAAGAACGCTGGAGAAGCAGCAGCGCCGGAAGCCGCCGGCTCAGGCTGGCCGGGGTCCACGGCACTGAGCAGGTTTTGGGGGATGAGCTTGGAAGCCCCGGCTTGCCAGTCATTTCTGATGAGCTGACACTTCACAAATGCTGTTTCTTTCTAATTCTGGGAAGTTTGAGTAGCTACAAATGTTGTTATGGCAAGCTCACAGTGCGGGAGGAGAAGTGTGATTTTTGTTGTTGTTGTTGTTGTTGTTGTTGTTGTTAAAAATAGATCTGCAAAGGGTCCGAATTTAAAGACACCTTCCAGTTTATGGTCTTGCCAAGGGAGTCCCAGAGAAGGCAAGGGCCTTGCCCAAGGACACACAGAGCAGCTGTGAAGTCAATGTCAGCCAGTGGTCCCCGCCCAGGGCTCTTTCCCACCTCACAGTTTTCTTTGTGAAAGGCAAGCTCCTCTGTCAAAGAATCACAACCATTGAGGCTGCCTCCTCCCTCCATTCTTCCTTACAGGGTTTCTGATTCTGGACAGGAAAAAAAATGAATTCTACAAAATAAAATCATTGTTTATTTTCAAAGAACACGATGCCCTCCTGTCCATCTTTGTGTGAATTCTCCATCTTTACCTGAATCTTGCTCTTCTTCTTGGTGAATTTCAAAGTAACTTCTTTGTTTCTCTGCCTACTCTTGTTTCTGGAAGTTTCTACTGGTGATGGGATCTAACTAGTGATGAGGACCATGGCTTACAGCTCAGTCGCCAGTACACACTAACATTGACGGTGTTGCTGTCAATGCAACTGGATCTCCCCAGCACAGAGCAAGACTGAGACACAGGCCTGTTTGTAGAACTCCTAGCCCATCTCCTAAGCCCCACCTCAGATGTCACCTCCTCTAGAAAGCTCTGTTAGACTCCAAAGGAGTGGAGCCATTTTTTACAAATGAGTACCCAATTATGCTTCTGAGCCAGCTTCCTCATAAGGAACTGTGGGACACACCCACCTTGCAGCTGGGCCAGGCTTCCACCTGTCTGTGAAATCAGGTCACTGTCTTCTTCATTTGACCTTCTCGGGCTCATACTCCAGCCAGATCGAGACAGTGCTGACAGCTTGGCCAATTCTGAAGCCTAGGTCTTGATGTCACTCACGGCCTCTGGACCCGTCCATCCGTGGCAGGGTCCCCTACCTCCCCTCACTCTTCTCATCATTGGAAATGCAGCCCCAGGAGATGACACACCTCTGACACTGCGCCCCTACCTACCCTCCATGATGCTCTCCGAACTGACTTTTAGAAATGTGGCCATCTGCTAAAGGTGAATTCTAGCATCAACCAGCAAAGGTCCTTTGACAAAAGTGATGAGGCAGAGTCAGGCATGGGGCACATGCCTGTAATCCTAGTGGATAGGAGGCCACGACAGGAGGATACCAGGTTTGAGAACAGCCCAGGCAATTTAGCCAGAGCCTCAGCAAGTTAGTGAGATCTTGTTTCAAAAATTTAAAATAAAATAAGGGCTGGGAGTATAGCTTGGAGATAGAATTCCCCTGGGTTCAATTCCCAATACAAAATAAAATAAAATAAAGCTATGAGGCAGGAATTGGGTGTCAAGGGAGCCACAACCTATTTCTGTCCTCCTGAAATTGCCACCTCAGAGTCCTTTCCTTCCAACAGATCAACCTTCTCTTCCCGAGTGGCTTGTCAGTGTGCAAGGCAGCCTCAGAGAGTCGCCGAATCCCACAAGCTTGAGTCCAGCCCCAGCTCACAGCCCCAACCGTCTACTGAAAACCTGAAGCACAGACAAGACCAAGTCCTTGGGGGAAAGGCCTTTCCCATCAGGCCTTCTGAGTGACCTCCGCAGCGTGGGAGAAGTCTGCCCCACGGCCTCCTTCACCAAGCCCCACAGAGTCTGAATTCAGGGTCTCCTGGAGCGTCATGCTGAACTCACCCCAGCTTGACCTCTGACCCTCGGGTGGAGAATGGAACCACTGTTCCAGAACAGGCATCGGCCTCGACTCCTGTCCTCCGAGTCCCTCACTGCAAGGGCAGCCCCCTTCACCACACACACAAACACACCAGGGCCCTCCCCTGGCCTGGACCCACTGAGGCCAGAGTCAAGCTCCCACTGGGTGGGGCTCCGAGGTCATTGGTGAGGGTCGCATAGATGCCCAGGACCCCGAAGCAGAGTGGAGCATGGCTGGGGCGCTCTTAGCCCCACTGTAGCTCTCCTGGGAGGTGGGCAGGGGGAAAATGGAGTTCCCTGCCTCAGAAGTTAACAGGAACATAAGCCTCAAAAGAGGTTACAAGAAGAGGGTGTGTGCACACGTACACACACATACACACACACACACACACACACACACACACACACACACACGCTCGCGCACACACGGACCATGCAGATCACAGCCACAGTAGGAAGTGGGGCCTAGACAGCTGCAATCTCCAACAAACTAGAGCTTCCGGAGCAGGAAAAACCAAACATGAGAGTTCACTGGTAAGACAACAGGGAAGCAGGCTGCAGGGAAAAGTCAAGTTTACACCCACAGTGACGTTCTGTGGTGTCACCCAGATCCCCTCGTAGTGCTGAGTCGCCTGTTCCCCTAGCTGCCAGGAATGTTGGAAGCAGAGGACTCTGAGTTCCTTTTAACTCAGCTGAGTTCCTTTCAACTCAGCTGAGTTCCTTTCCCTGAATCCCTGAATTGCACTTCCTTAAAAAGAATCATCATCTTACACAAAATCACATACTTCCCTGGAGGCAGCTCATATCCAGTGTCCACTGGTCGGTCAATCACAGAAAAGAGGCCTGGACTCCTATGTTAGCTTTCTGTCACTATAACAAAATACTCGAGATAATTAACTGATAAAGGGAAAAGTATTCTTTTGGCTCACAGTCTTGGAGATTTCAGTCCAAGGCTGGGTGAATCCATTGCTTTTGCCTCTGGGCATGACAGATGGCAATGACAGGCAGTGTGTAATGTGGCCAACTGCTGTCCTCATGAATGAGGCTGCTAAAAAGAGTGAGGAAGGGGCCAGGGTCCCACAGTCCCCTTCAACGGAACACTCCCAATGACCTGAGGGTCTCCCACCAGACTCCACCTCCTAAAGGAAGGTTCCACTGCTTCCTAGTAGCAACACCCTGGGGAGCAAGCTTTTAACACATAGACCTGTGGGGGGCACCTACCCAGACCATAGAGTCCCTTTCCTCTATTTAACTCAATCTTGAAAAGCCTTCCAGCTCCAGAACTGCCCATGCTCATGCTCAGAAGCTGAGACCCTTCTCTTTCTTTCTTTCCTTATTTATTTTCTTTTTTTTCTTTTTTTCTCTCTTTCTTTTTTTCTCTCTCTCTTTTTTTCAGCACTGGGGATTTAACTCAGGGGTGATTTGCCTCTGATATATATCCCTAGAACTCTTTATTTTTTTTTATTTTGAAACAGGATCACACTAAGTTATTGCATGCTAAACTTAAACCTAGGACCCTCTTGTCTCAACCTCCCAAGTCCTGGGATTACAGGCATGCACTTCCATGCCTAGCAGCTGAGTCTACATTTCAGTTCGTCTACCAGTCCTACTGCCTCCATTCTTCCACAGTTGTGCATCCTAAGGAGACACCCTAGGGGCTTCCTGTTTCAGTTTCAGGGCCCAGGGAAGCCAACCCTAGACACCAAGCCCAGCCCAGAGCTCACTTGGGAGGATACAACTAGAAGTGAGATGGAGCACCTGCCTCACAGTTACTCCTAGCTGCAGAGACATAGACATGGGGAAAAGTCAACTTCACTCAAATCAGGAAAGACTCATTGTGAACCCTCAGTTCTGGCTTGGCATCTTACTGTCTCCCTCTTGGGGCCTCAATTCCTGTATCCACAGGGCTCATATGAGGATCACACAAAAGTAAGCATCAGTCTAGGGCTCATGAGCCATGAAGTCCCATGGGATGTGCGAGGACTTGAAACTGAAGCCCTCTGGGAGCACATTGAGGCAGCTCAATAGGCATTCATCTGCCTGGAAAGTTGGAAGAGAGAGATCGGGAAGGCTTTTCAGAGGCAGAGGGGTTTTGAAAGATGCTAACCTGGCAGACCTGGGTTCCCAGTGTAGGAAGTCTTTGATGGGCCTTGCATGGAACATGCTCTCTTTCCCAGATGTGCTGATCTCCTTTCTCCTGTTCAGAAAGAAGCACTGTTGGAGCACTCTGCCTGGTCCTCCAACTGTGGCCAGTGGGAAGATGAGCTTTCTTTCTGTTCCCTGGGACCCTTAGAAATGCAAATTTGGTGACCGTTGGGATAATTCTAACTTTTCTGAGTTCCCCAGCTTGAAAAACACAATGCAAAATGAGTTAGCTTGTGTCCAAGCCCCTGTAGACATCCCAGGCCTTCACTGGAGGAAACAGAAGTTTCACCACTTGGACAGGGGCATGCAGTGCTGAACTGCCTCAGGAGGAGCACACCAGGGGTGTACCTCTTCTGGTTGGGGTAAGTAGGAGCCCCACAAGGGACAAGGGTGTGCCAACACGGGGATAGGGTCAAAGACAAATCTTCTATGGTGTATGACTTAATATACATGACCTTGAAGATCATTAGGGCTGCGTAGAGGTCTCAAGCTGTCTCCGCAGACAGAGGATTTCAATATAGTGCTGCTTAAAACACACAAGGGAACCAGAATATCTCCATCTCCACGGGGCATAATCCCTCCTGCGACTGAACCAATGACTACGCAGACTCATGGACTGGCTTTCTCATCCTTCAGTGATAATTTCATGAATGAATGAACGGTTGAACGAATACTCTTAATTTTCAGCTGCTCCCTTCTTCCTACACAACAAACAAATAGAAACTATCTATGTCTAAACTGACTAACACGGTCACATGCAAATACATCATATGTACACAGACTTCCATTTTTGTCTACAAATCCTAGTTCACAAGGTGACATGGGCACTGACTCATGAACCTAGACACACAAGAACACACTCATTCCAAGACACAGACATGCTCACACACAGAGACATAGATACTGACACATGCTCAAATTTCTACTCCTGATCCCTCTCTTCCAATGCATGGTTAATGGGCTAATTTAATCAAGCATGACCATATAACCAGGGAGTCATGATGACAAATTGCTGACTCGACATGCATGCATTCATGTACCCTGACACATAATAGTTAAACAAGGTTGAAGAAGAACTAGCAAAAGGCGGACAGCAAGTGCTATGGGCGGCTCACTATTCAGACAGGACCGGCAAACCCTGTATTACTCAGGGTCCTTGTTTCTCTACTTTTGGTGGAAAATGAGAATTTCTTGCTCATCAGCATATAATAATGATTCCCTGTGTGCCCATGCTTAAATTTTTCAAGCACAGCAAGCCAATAATGTGGCAACTGTAGAGGGTGGACGGGGACCAGTCTTCAGGGAGACCAATCTCTTTCATCTTCCTTTCCAGCCTGCAAAAGACATATTGGTCCAGCTCCAAGTACCACCAATGTTATGTACCAATCATGATGGTGGCCACGACAGAAGGGAGCCCATTGTCAAAGCATGCCCTCAAACTGATGTTCCTCTTTCCTCTTCAAAAATGCCCAAACTAGATTTTTAAATGTCTTCACTCCAAAAATAAAGGCAAGTATGTGAGGCAGCGGGTCTGTTAATTCATTTGACTGAATCATCCCATAATGTAAGCATATCAAAACATTACACTGTATCCCATAAATATGTAATAGATAAAATAAAATAATAATTGAAATGTTGAAATCACTTTCAAATATTATATTTAGCACTCACAACTTTCCAAGGGAGGAAAAAGTCAAATTAATGGTTACCTCTATTTTACAGAACATGCTGTGTCTCAGAGAGGACCAGAGACTTGCTCTTGGGTCAAAGTATGAAAGAAACATGGCCACATTTTTTATTCTCTCTCACAACATGAAACCCAGAGTATTTTTTATTTTTTGTGGTACTGGGGCCTTAACCCCAGGGGAAAATTTAAGCAGGCCTTAACCCCAGGGGAAAATTTAAGCAGGCCCTCATGACCATTAATTTGACTTTTTCCTCCCTTGGAAAGCTGTGAGTGCTAAATATAATATTTGAAACTGATTTCAACATTTTCAATTATTATTTTATTTTATTTTTTATTTTTTGTGGTACTGGGGCATTCTATCTCTGAGCTGCACCCCCAAATTTATTATTTTTTTTATTTTGAAACAAGGTCTTATTCATTTACTGAGGGTTTTGCTAAATTGCTGAGGCTGGCCTTGAACCTGTGATCCTCTTGTCTCAGCCTCCCAAATCCTGGGATTGCAGGTGTATGCCACCAGGGTTGGCTTTCCCAAATTATTTACGCAACAATAGAGCTTCCCCTACATTTCAGGCTACATATGTCAGAAACGACAGTCAAATGTGACTTAAAACTAAACACAAAAAACCAGTGCTCTAAAATGATTCCCATTGAAACCATACTAATTTATACTGGTGGGAAGAAATCAGAATCTGGCAGGGCTGGCTAAGGACCTAGAGGCCTCCAACACAGGAATTGGTCACGTTGAATTCTGTCATCAGACTGTGAGTGTATCAGTGGTGCTTCATTTGCATTAAATGAAAAGGAGTCCAAAAATACACACTGTTGCTAAGGTTACATCTTGCTGGATGCAAATGAAGATGTGTTTGTTCAGACCAGTTAAAAATATCTTGGCACTAGCTGATTTCCCCATTGGCAAACGGGAATTATCAGTAGCCTATAAACTGAGAGCTTAGGTTTACCTTACTCAGCATTAGGGGTCTGGAAAAAGCAGTATTTCTCAGTAATGGTTTTAGAACTTGCAGAAGTGACTTTTTTTTTTATTAATTCAAATGATGTTTGGTTTCAGTAGAACTATAAATATCATCTAATAACAGGGTACACTGCTGCAAATATATAGATATGCTTTTCCTAATGTCACCAAGAGCCATCTGCATGGATATTTTTGAAATCAGGCAGGAAATGGGAATAAGCAGGGACTGTAACCCAACAGTACAGGTAAAGAATGATCATGTCATTTTCCCTTCGCTGAGTCTTTTGTGGACATCATTTTACTTAACTCGCAAATCTCTCTACAAGGCAGCTTTTGTAATTACTCTCTTAAAATTGGAGAGGCAGGCTCAGAGACATTCAGCCAATCCATAGTAAATAGAGGTGCTGAAGGTCGTGTTACAGGTGACAATCGCTCCTATAAATAAATATAGGGCAGTGATCTCCCTTCCTCCCTCCTTGCTTCCCAAGAGAAACATTTCAAATGGGAAGCACAAAGCGGGGAACATAAGAGGTTTATTTAGGGAATGAGGTCACAGTGTATAAAGAAAAAGACCATGATAAAAAGGAGGTTGTGTTTGAGAGAAAGGGTTGGGTTTTCTCAGGAGAGAGGGTCCAGAAAGGGTTACTTTCGCATAATGGACATGGAACCAAGAAGCCATGCTCCAGAGAGAAGGTCCAGAGTGGTCTGTTTTGGGGAGTGGAAAATGGTGTGGAGACTTCCACGTGGCAGGATTTATTCAGGCTGGAAACCATGACCCTCCCCCCGTGCATATGGCTATATCTTCTCCACACTATAGCTCAATGTGTCTGCCCTGTTTGCCATGTTGGAAACTTTCCCATGGGGGTCTAAGTGAAACCCTGCAGCTCTCTAACTGCAGCGCGGTGGGGAGTCTGAGATCTCCATTCATGAGGGCCTGCTTAAATTTTCCCCTCAGCTCTCTCGGGTCTGCCCCAATCTTGCCCACCTGCTCGTTTCTCTCTCGCTACCTAACAAAGGGACTTAGAATCGACTCTGAACTCAAGCTCTTTTCTCCACATCATGCTGCTTCCATAACCAGAGATGAAACATCAAAGAAAATTGTGAAATCTGAATAGGAAATAGGAGCCAGAAAAGCAGTTGCAGTTTTGACACTTAAAAAAATAAAATAAAAAAAGGCGTTATTTAAAGTTGAAGTAGTTTTCACTTTTTAACCCAATATCACAGCTCTTTCTGAATATATTTCGGCTTCTTATGAGTCAAGGACACATGTTCCCTGTTCCTCCCTCATCTCTGGAGGAAGCTGGTCGCCAAAACCATTGAGTCTTACTAGTTACCAAGTCTTAAACTTTCAGATCCAGAAGATATCTCAAAAGTCATTCTGCCCGCATGGCGGCTCACGCTTGTAATCCCAGTACTTGGGAGGCTAAGACTGGAGGATTCCGGTTCACAGCCAGCCTCAGCTACTTAGTGAGGCCCTCTGCAACTTAGTAAAACCTGGTTTCAAAATAAAATAAAGAATAAAAATAGGGCTGGAGGTGTAGCTTGGAGGTAGAATGCCCCTGGCTTCAATCCCCAGTACCAAAAAAAAAAAAAAAGTCATCCTACCCACCTCTTTGTGGTACGGGGGACTGAACCCAGGGGCATTCTACCTCTGAGCTACACTCCCATCCCTATTTTTATTATTATTATTATTATTATTATTATTATTATTATTATTACTCTCATTTTGAAACGTTTCTAAGGGTGGCCTTGAACCTGTGATCCTCCTATCTCAGCCTCCCAAATACTGAGATTATAGGCATGCTTCACCACAACCAGCTCCACTCAGGGTTTTAAAGCATGAATCTCTGGCAACATGTCCTACTATGCTTGAAATCATGAATATAGACGCAGCTCACATTTAGTGAATGCTCACTCAATACTGAGCACATACCACTCTTCTCCATTTTAATTGTAATTCATGTAATCCTTATAGCAACCCAATGAGACAAGTACTATTACCCTCACTTTACAAATGAGGAGGGTGACACAGATTTAAGTAAATTTCCCAACTCCGCATAGCTAGCTTCTAAGTGGTAGAAATGGAATTAAGTCCCATATATCATGACTGAAGAATGTGAGCTCTTGGCTACTGTACTTTATGTTCCCAAAGCAACTCCCTACTTCACAAAACAGCCCCGCCATTATTTTATTGGAAGGTATTGCCTGCATGAGAAATATCTCTTACTTGCTGAAGAATTCTCTGAGATCTGAAAAACTGGCCAGACATAGGCAAGAAAGCTGAAGGAGGGGGGAAAGGAATTGATGGGAGAGAAATGTCAGCCTAGAAAGTCTGGACTTCAGCAGGAATATGGGGTAATATTCAACTCTTTCTGGGGCTGTCACAGGGGAAAAAGGCCAACCTAAGAATTATCTTAATTTACTGGGCATATGTTATAGACTAGGCATGGAATATATGTCTTTACTAAACTTCACAATAATCCTGTAAAGTTTCACTCTCTCATTTCGGAATTGAGAAAAAAGAGACCCACAGAGGCCGAGTCATTTGTCCACAGTCAGAGAAGTGGTGGCCAGGGAATCAAACCAGGAATGAGACTGCTGCAAATGTGTCCTCTTTTCAATAGCAAATATTTTTGTAAAACTTCCTGTGACCTTTTTTATGTGCTTTCTGGAGTTAAGAGCCAAGACCAGTGTGTAGAAGTACGACAGAGTCAGATTTAACTCTTGTTATAAGAAAGAATTTCCGTGATTATTATGACTTCCTTCTGAAAACACTTTCATCCCATGTCAACGCTATCTCTAGTTTTCTTTTCCTGGACATCTTTCCTCATTCTTCCCCCTCCTTTCTTTGTCTTCCAAGCATTGAAGTGCCCAGTGCTCCTTCTGGGCATATTATCTTCTCTGACTACATTTCTCTGTGGTTAGTCCCTGCTAGCCTCATGGCTTTATGGATTTACTATTTAAATATTGGGTTGCAAATTTGTATTGCTATCCCTAACCCCTGGACTGGCTTATCCAAGCCAAGTATTCCACACTGTCACTTAAATTTCGAGTAAGCACTTAAAGTACAACAAATAAACAAGCTCTCTGATTCTCATCATCACAATGCCCTGCCTTGCCATCTCAGTCCTCCCCAGGCAGGACTCTGCCTGTCATTTAATGGCAGCAGAAACCATCCAGATACTCAAGGCCAAAACCAACACTTGACCTTGTGTGGGTTCCACTCCTGTTCCTCTCTGCTTGCTCTTCGAGTGGGCCGTCTCAGCAAGTGCTAATGGCTCCACCCTTGAAACCCCTCTTTGATCTCTTCACTTTCCCCCCATTTTCACTACAGTCACCCTGACCAAAGCCCCATCAAGGTCACTGGGGCTGGGTCACTTCACAGTCCATCTGAGTTCTCCCTCTTTTCACTCTTGCTCTACCAAGCAGAGATTTTTCAAAATTATAAGTCAGATGATGTCATTCTAGTCTTTAAAAAAAACTCTGGTGGCTTCTAACTGAAAATAGGATAAAATCGAAGCTTCGTACTCTGTCCTTTGCTTCTGTCTTTAACACTATTTTGAACCATGTTCGACATCACCCACAGGTCTCTGGTCACACTGACCCTGTCCCTTCCCGGAGCACTCCAAGGTATTTTTATTTTCTGTCCTTTTTGTTTGCAAAGCCAGTGTCCCTCATTTTTACAAAGGTGGTTCTTTCTTTTTTTTAAATTTACTAATTTTAGTTTAGTTTAGAGGGTAAAATCTTATTTATTTTTATGTGTCTTTATTGGTGCATTATCATCTCACATCATAATGTAAATCATGTTGACATTGACATACATGCACAGAGCACGTGGTTCCCCCCCCATCTCACCATCACCTCCCTTCCCACACAGAGGACTGAGACTGATATTGGGATTTTCACAAACGTATACAAGTCGATGTTAGTATTTCCAATAATAAACTTCAGTCTTCCCCCTCCCCTTCCTTTAGAACACTTTCCTGGCTCCATTGAGATTTCTCCTCCATTATCTTGAGTCCCTCTGGTATCCCAGTTACTCCCTAGCTTTTGCATATTAAAGAAAACATATGTCCCTTCACTTTCTCACTTAACATAATGTTCTCCAGGTCTCTCCATTTTCTTGCAGATGACATTATTTATTCTTCTTTATTGCTGAGTAGAATTCCGTTGAGTGTATTTCCCATATTTTGTGATCCATTCATCTGTTGATGGAAACCTGGGTTGATTCCATAATTGGCTATTGTGAATTTTGCTGCTTATGAACATGGGTATGCATATATTACTGGTTTCAACCTCTTTGGAAAGATACCCAGGAATGGTATAGCTGGATCATATAGTGGATCCATTCCCAGTTTGCTAAGGAATCTCCACACTGATCTCCATAGTGGCTGAATTAGTTGCAATCCCACCAACAGCATAGAAGAGTTCCTATTTCCCCACATCCTCGTCAACATTTATTGTTATTTGACTTCTTGATGATTGCCATTCTGATTGGGGTTAGATGGAATCTCAATGTAGTCTTGATTTGCATCTCCCTAATTGCCAATGATGTTGAACATTTTTTAATAACTTGAAGGTAGAATGCTCCTGGGTTCAACATGCAGTACATAAAAAAAAAAAAAGAAAGCTAAAAAGTTCATAGAGAAAGAAGAGAAGAAGAGGAGAGGAGGAGAAATTAATGTGATCATGGAGGAAAAGACTGTGATGATGTAACTATTAGAGGCGGAAAGAAATAAAGAACGTATTCTTCCCCCATGTCCTCCAGGGGGAGTACCACCCTGTCACCACCTTGCTATTGTCCCAGTGATACTAATTCCAGATTTCTTGTTTCTAGAAGCATGTCAGAATAATTTTTATTGTTTAAAGCCACCAAATTTGTGGTAATTTATTACAGTAAGCCAAAGGAAAGAAATCCAAAGGGATGTGTTTGCTAAAACAGACCATGTTCATATCCACAATTTTCACTATAAACTGCAGGTATCTCTTCCTTGCCTCTCCCACCAAACTGCACCAACTCTGGGCATCAGAATGATTCAGATGATCAAAGATTTCCTCTTCCATCAAAGTGTTAACAGCACTGTGGGGTTGTTTCCTGACAGGCATTTGTAACTATTGTCTTCCAGTTCAAGATGGAAGACTGAATATACATCAATCTCTAATTAACTTTAGCTTATTCCCAAAAAACAACTAAAATTAAAAAAAAGGAGCAAAGGAAAAAGGAATTCTATTTAAAAGGGCATTAATTAACAAGGACCAGGTTAATGATAGAGGAAACAAAAACAAAAGCAAATAAGACAATCAAATAAACAAATGGAAGTCAAGAAGGAGGTCAAGGCATGGGGATTGGCTTAGCAGATCCCAGAAGGGTAAATCCAAAAAATAGGGGAAAATCCAAGGGCAAATCTTATGAGTATGATAAAGAATCCCTAAAAGTTAGAATTGGTAGCCCTGGGTACTTTTTGAAATGGGGGTGCATAAGCAGGAATTGGTTGAGAACCTGTTTAACATTTTAATCCCCAAATCGGTCCCTTTTTCTAAAAGGACAGAATTTTTTAAAAAAAATTAGATGAAGATTTTCTGACTGGGACATTCTACCTCCAAGCTACACCCCCAGCCCTATTTTTTATACTTTATTTCAAAACAGGGTCTCACTAAGTTGCAGAGGACCTCACTAAGTAGCTGAGGCTGGCTGCGAACACAGATCCTCCCATCTCAGTCTCCCAAGTACTGGGATTATAAGCATGCACCACTATGCCCAGCTTGGGGGAAATTGAAAATGTAAAAATATGATTTCTGAAATGAAAAGTTGAATATAAGGATGGAGCAATGGAGTAAAGAAAGGACATGAGCAAGGACCACATCAGTGAGCAGTAGGGATAGTGGGGGAAAAGTGTCAACCTGTAGAGTTTCGAAACATGGGCTGGGCGCCAGAAGAAGAGGAAAATGAGTTGGCTTCCTAGGTAGCCAGTCTCGACCACATGGATGACAATAGATTTGCCACTTTTTTGACACTCTGTCATTGGTGGGTGGACCTTTGTCTCCACCCTTGGAATCAAGACCAATCTCAAATTTGCTTATAGTGAAGGAAGTTCAGTGTCAGTAATATTATGTGACTTCTAAAGCAAGGTCAAAAAACCAATGGGGCTTCTTCTGTTTTCACTACAACTAACTCATGCTTGAACCCATAAAAAATCATGTAAAAGGTCCAAAAGCCCCAAGGCCTCCAAACTACTTAGAAAGACACTTCAGCTAGAAGTCTTGGCCTTCAAACCCTCTAAACAGGCACGAGAGAAAAATAAGCTGTTCCAGCTTACTATGGGTTGTACACACAACTTAATGGCATAAACAACCATCTATTACCATCACAGATTTCATAGGCCATAAATGCTGACTTACCCAGCAAATGGGGGAGTGAACTGCAGGCCAGTGTGCTACATGTCTGGAGGTTGGTTGAGGGCTTCAGTTCTTCTCCATGTGGGATAATCTGGGTTTCCTTATAATGTGTGACAGGGTTCCAGGGAGGAATTTCCCAAGAGAGAGAACAAGAAGGCAGGAAAAGTAGAAGGCATACCATGTCACTTTGGTCATATTCTATTCTGTAGATACAGATGTCACCAAGTCCTGACCAGCTTCACCAGGAGGGAGAATAGATTCTGCTTCTTGCAGGGGAACTGCAAGGCTCAGAAAGGCCATGTGGGTGGAGCCTAGCATAGGAGCTTTCAGATGAGTCCAGCCTCCACCCCAGACCTCATGGACAGAGAGAAGCTGTCTCTATGTTGTACTCCGCAATGAGGGAGCATAAGGCAGTGGATGCTTCAAGATGCTGAGTCTCATAGCAACTCGTTAATCAGCAATAGTAACTAGAACATTGACATGAGCTGAACTGTGGCCCCAAAAGCTCATGTGTTAAAATTCTAACTCCTAAGACTTCAGAATCTATTCATATTTAGAAATAAGGTGGCCATTTCTAAGCCAAGGAGAGAGATCTCATCAGAAACCAAGCCCTGCTGACTCCTGATCTTGGACTTGAAGTGTCAGAACTGTGAGAATATTAATTTCTGTTGTGTAAGTCACACGGTCTGTGGTGTTTTGTTTTGGAAACTCTAGGAAACTTAAACAAACAATATCTTAGATGATGTAATTGCACAAAGAAATATATATTAAAGTGTTCTTTTATTTATCCATTAATTTCTCAATAGGGGACATTTGGAAACAGACCTAATTTTTCTTCAAAAGGCATCTGGTTAAATGACAGATCTCTACTATGGAATAAAAGATTAACATTTAAAAATATAAAACATTCAACTTATTAAGTAAAAAGTTAAATCATTACATATAATCACATCTACATGTTATTACTACCAACCTATCTGTATGTATGTGTATATACATATATATATATATACATTGTGTGTGTGTGTGTGTGTGTGTGTGTGTGTGGTACTGGGGATTGAACTCAGGGGCATTCTACCTCTGAGCTATATCCCCAGCCCTACTATTTTTTATTTTTATTTAGGAACAAGGTCTTACTAGGTTGATGAGATTCTCACTAGCTACTGTGGCTGTTCTCAAACCTGTGATCCTCTTGTCTCAGCCTCCCAAGTACTGGGATTACAAGCGTGTGCCACCACACCTAGCCTGTATGTGTATTTATATGACAATACACAGCAGAAGTTCTGAAAGCATATACTCAAACAGGTAACTGTAGATACTCCTGGGGATTAGAACAGGTTGCATACACTCATGAATGTGTTGGCCTTTTGCTGTTAACGCTGTTTATATCTACCTTATTGAAATTTTTACAGTGGCTATGCATCCCTATAGGGTTAATGTAAAGATAAAGCTAGTTCCCTAATCAACTATCACTGTATCCTAAATAATACTAGAAATTTCCTGTTTCTCTAGGCTGAGCTTGTTCTAAGATTGCTGAATGGTCCCACAGTATCTCTGAGCCAGCAGCCTCTGACACAGCTTAGATTTTACAAGCAAAAATGCTGGGACAGCAAAAAAAAAAAAAAGTGGAAATTTCATTAGAAAACTGACTTACCCAGACTGAGACTGTTAGGTTTGGAAACGTCCATGCTTCTGCCTGGGAACATGGGTATAATGTTGCGGCAGTGGCTAGAATAGCTGTTTCCATTTTGGCTGCCTCCCAAAACAAAGAGATGAACTGTCTTGAAGATTTAATTCTTTGAATTTGAAGAAAATATTTACCAAGTACCCACTATATACCAAGCCCTAAGTTAGAAAATGCACATACTCAGTCTAATGAATGCTCACAGTACTGGGCAAAATCAGTTATTGTTTGAATTTTACAAATAGCAAACCAGGAAAGTTTGCTTTGTGAGAATAATTCTGAGATCCCTTAATGAAGCACTGCATTCTCTTAAGAGAAATAAGAAAGTGAAATGTATGCTACCCTCACCCCACCATTGGCTCTGACATTAATATATTTTATTTTATACCTTTGTCTTTCACCCCAATACCTTCCTCTCCCCAAGTGCAACAAGGAAGGACATCTCTGTATCCCAGAGTCCACTGAAATTATTCAAAGCAGCCAATCCCAAGCCTGCCAGCCAGGCCCCATCCCTTTTCCACAGAAACCACAATAAAGCTCTGATCCATGCTTTTTCTCGCTCCTTCCTCCACAAACCCACCCTGTGTGAAGTCTGTGCCTCCTATTTCCAAAGAACTCTAAGTAAAAACTTATTTCTTCAGGCAAGTCGTTTTTATGTCTGCATGTCTTAATATCCCTGAATAAAACAAATCAAGGTTATATGTTGGGGGCACTGTTAGGCATCCACTTTGAGATCACCTCGGTCCAGTTGGGAGGGATCAAGACAGCAGAGGGGCCTGGGGAGCAGAGAGAGATAGCTCTCCTATCTTCCTTCAATCTGCCAACCCAAGTGGAAATTGTTTGCATGTAGACAAGCTTCCAAGGACCAAATGGGACCAATAACCAGGAACCCTGACCTATAAGCAAAGACCCTGACAATTTCCTTGTTCATCCTTTCCTTCCCTGATTCATCCATGACTACCTTGATGTTTTTACCTCACTCGCCCCATGACTGCTTTGCTATCTCCTGTGATCAATTATTTTGACTGTGTTTTGGTTATAACTCTCACTAAAAGCAAGAAGCTGGTGGAAGGAAGATAGGAGAGCTATCTCTCTCTGCTCCCCAGGCCTCTCTGCTGTCTTGATTCTCTAATAATAATAATTTTCTATAAAATAATTCTGGCTCCATTATCATTCATGCACAAGACTTCTAATCAATCAGTCAACAGCAACACCATCCACTTCTGTTGTATTTTAAAGTAGTTGGTCAGGGCGGAAAATAAATATGAGACGCTCAATTACCACACACACACACACACACACACACACACACACACACACACACACACAAGTTGATCTCTGCAGTCATTTTGAATTTGCTTAGTCCACAATGTCCACCTAGAGACAGACTTCGCCTTGACTATACCGAGACAAGTCCCAGTTGGATCAGGGAGATCTAACTTCACTGCATATGTCAACCATCTTAACGGTGTATGACCGCCATGTGTACATGCACAAAACCCCACACAGACATACACAAAGAACCAGGATGACTTATCGATTCTGGCTTCTCCACATTAAAAGGCAATTTTTCAGACTCCAGACAAGTCTTCCTGGGCTGCAGGCATCTGATGGCTCCCCAGACGCTAATCAGACCCTCTAATTACCAGTGAGGCATGCCTGGACTTCAGTGATGCAGGAAACACATGAGCGCTCTACAGAGGACAAAGACCTTGGGTCCAGGATACTCTAACTAGCACAGGTGCAAGTGTATCTCAGAAGGAGGCGCTAAGCCAAGAAAACCTCCTTTCACTTCTTCAACTTAAAACACTTTTCCTGCAGCATCAAATTTAAACACACAGAACCACAAAAAGTCGCCCTTAATTTTCTCTTCGAAGACCTTCTTTAGGAGTTCTAATAGGACAAGTGGGTTAGGAAGAGGGCAAATTAAGAAGCTGATGCCATATTTTAGTATGTCTAAGTTTTATCAGTGGTAAACATTTTTTTAAAAAGCAAACAAAATTGGATACTATTAACTCGTGCTTAATTAATTCATGGATTAAAGAGAAAACTAAAATTGAAATTACTAAATATTTATGAATGAATAGATTGAAGGTTAACATTTTGGGATGCAGTTAAAGTGGTAATTAGAAACAGGAGGCCAAATAGATTAATTAGAAAATGGCAAAAATTGAAAACAAGTGAACTATCAATGCAGAGGAGGGAATAAACAGCATGGCAAAGTTCAAGTAATGTTAACATTTCAAATGCTGTTGGATTCCAAGTAGGGCTGCATTTAATTTGTAAATTGATTTGTGGTTTTTCTATTCAAGTATTCTTTTTATACTCTTCAATAGTTTTTGAATTCTCATAGGTTACACATTCTTTTGTTAGGATTTCCCTAGGTATTTTTAATTCATTTTTATAGCAATAGGAATGCATGGAATTTTTTGTTTGTTTGTTGGGGGCGGGGGGTTGTTATAATTTCTAAGCAATAGTTACTCGATATAGAATTTTTAAAAATTACTGGTGCATTGTAATCATAAATCTTTGTGTGGTACAAGCTGGTAGAGGCATACATGCATACAGGTCTCAGTTAACCCTTCCCCAAATCCCACCCTATTTCCTCCCCTCTCCCCCCCTTCTTATGTTCGGTTTAGTGATTGACTTTGATGTTTGTGAATGTGTATCATGTGCATTAGGGTAGAGTTTTTTAAAAATAATTTTGTTGTTCTGGAATCCAGTCATGCAACAAATTATTTAGTCTTATATGTTAATTTTAACATCTAAATAAGTATACGGTCTGCAAATGTTATTTTTCTTTCTTTAACATTTATATGCTTCTTATTCTTTGATCTTCACTGAGTGGATTGTATAACCACATAGATTCACTCAATGGAAGCTTTGTATTAGCTTGCTGAAAGATATGTGCCAATATGAGACAGTGAGAGGGGGAAGTAGGGGGGGGGAGAGAAGCAGGGAGAGGTAGATCAGGAATGTCTTAGAATATCTACTAAATGATCTCATGCTTCTTGTCTTTCTATGTACTAGATAGTGAATTTCATTAATTGCTTCCTTATAGGAAACCATTATTTTCAAGGCAATAGGAGGAAGAGAAAATCTTAG
>PVLC010024297.1:0-24670 GCA_004027655.1 Graphiurus murinus
TACCTCATTATCAACATCCCTGGCACAGTGGTGGCATGGTTGTTTTGAGTAATGAAACTTCATTGACACATCAATTAAAGTCCATATTTACACTAGGGTTACTCTTGATGCCATACTTTCTACAGGTTTGGACAAATGTACCATGGCATGTATTCACCACTATGTTATCATACAAAAAAAACCTCATAGCCCTAAAAAATCTTCTGTACTCTGCCTTTCATTAATCCCTGGCAACCACCGACATCTGATTGCCTATAGTTTTGCCTCTACCAGAATGTCATACAGTTGAAACTATAGAGTATGTAGATTTTTTTTTTTTTTTGGCATTTAAGTATCCTTAGTGTTTTTCATGACTTGATAACTCTTTTCTTTTTAACCGTAAATAATATTCCATAGTCTGGAGATCCTGGTTTACTTATTCATCTACTGAAGGATATCTGGTTGCTTCCAAGTTCTGGTAATTATGGATAAAGCTGTCATAAACACCGTGTGTAGGTTTCTGTTGTGACATACATTTTCAATTCCTTTTGTTATACACCAAGGAACACAGTTGCTGCTGTATCTATGGCAAAAAGTGGGTAGTTCTGTAAGAAGCCACCAAACTGTCTTCAAAAATTCCTATATCATTTTGCATTCCCACCAGCAATGAGTGGAAGTTCCTGCTGCTCTTCATCCTTGACAACATTTGGTGGTGTCAGTGTTCTGCATTTGGGCCATTCTAATAGATGTATAGCGATATCTCATTATTATTTTATTTTTTTATCTTTTGGAACTGGGGATTTAACCCAGGGGCATTCTACCTCTGAGCTCTGCCCCCAGCCTATTTTATGTTTTTGTTTTGAAACAGGTTCTCCCTAGGTTGCTGAAAGTCTTGCTACTTTGCTGAGGCTGTCCTCTAACCTGAGATCCTCCTATCACAGCCTCCCAAGTACTAGGAACTACAGGAAAGCATTGTGGGGAAAGATCCCCAAGGAGAAGGCAGTAGCCCCACCCAAAAATACATCAAAGATGGCACAGAGAGGGAGTGGCGAGAGTGGAGACCTAAGACCGTTTACCAGAGACCAGGATTAGAGGAGGGATGTCTCCTCAGCGTGATCAAGCCATTGATAGGATCAGCCTTTTGGATTAGGCCAAAGAGGCATGATCAAGATGACCTCTACGCTGATTAGCCCTATAAGAAGACACTCCCCTAGCTCTGCCGTATATAACTCCTTGCCCCTCATGTAATAAACGGATGAGTTCTCCGATGCTCAGTCCCTGCCGTGTGTTCATTTCCGCTCGACCTTCTTTTTCCGCGGGGAACCCCCTCTCGGGGTAGATGCTCCAGGGAGATCGGGGTAGGGGCCCCCTTTTCATCGAGAGGACCCCACAAAGCACGACCATGCCTGGCACATTATTTTTTTAATTTGCATTTTTCAGGTGATTTATGATGTAAAGCATCTTTCTATATGCCTTTTGCCATCTGTATAACTTCTTTGGTGAAGTATCTGTGAAGATTTTTTCCTCATTGTTTTAAAAACCAGGCTGTTTTATTATAGATGAGTTTTAACAAACCTTTATATATTTTAGATATTAGTTTTGTATCACATATGTCTTTTGCAAATATATTCTCCTAATCTGTTGATCATCTTTTCATTCTCTTTACAATGACAGTGTCTTTCACAAGACAGAAGTATTTTTAAATTTTAATGAATCATGGATTGTTAATTATTTATTTTGTGAATCATGGATTGGTGTCATATTTAAAAATTTATCTCCAAATCCAAGTCACTTGGGTTTTATCCTAGGAGTTTTATGGTTTTACATTTCATATTTGCATCTATCACATTTTTAATCAACTTTGGTGAAGGGTATAAGATCTGTTCCCACGTATTTTTGTTTTGTTCTTTTGTACATTGATATTTATTTGCTCTGGCAAAACACTATCCTCCATTGTATTATGTGTTTACTTCCACTTAAATTCCACACTCCCAATCAAAATCTTAGCACCTTATTTTGTAGATATTAGCACACTGACTCTAGCATGGATTTCCAAACTCATTGGCTTTCTACCCTTCCCCAACCCCCAATAAAATCAAGCAAAAAACAAACAAACAAACAAACAAAATTCAGTGTCCCCCTGGGAGCTTTCACTACTTCCTGTTTTTATTCAATTCTCCTAATTACACCTAAGGGTAGTAACATCCCCCCCACACACACACCAGGTGTGGTATTGCCAACTTTTAGAATCTATGTGTAAAGATTATATTGAGAGGCAAATGACTCAGAGTAACTACCTTAATACTCAGTAGGAGGAAAAAGTTAGAATACCAACACTACACAACCATTTATATATATCGATATATATATATCGTCGTCGTTGTTTTTCCGTTATTTCTTCAAACTTTTTTGCTTACTTCTTTTGAGGAGGACCTACACTATAAGTAAATGACTTTAATACTACTCTTTCCAAAGAGCCACTGATAATGGTCTACTGCATAAATCAGGTTCAGTCAATTATGTGGACTTATCAGGTGATTATTATGTGTTAGCCATTCAGTTAAAAAGTGAGAATCAGCCCTGCTTTTAAACTTTACCTGGAGTTTTATAACTGTGTAGGTCTAAGGACATTTTAAATGGTAAATGATATTTATAAGTACCAAAGGAAATCCTCTAAGGATTCTCAATATTAAATAGAGGATAGTACAAGAGGGATTGTGTGATCTACAACATTAGGTGGGTGCCATAATTACAAAAAAAGTTTATAAAAAATTATACTGGTGGGAAGTTGTCTAGAATTAGTATTTATGAAAATAAAAAGCAAGGATACAATATGAAGGACACACTGATATAAAAAAATTATTAGGGATCATTAAGCATAATTAGGGGAACAGGAGAAAAGGAAATGAAATAAATCATAATTCTGTTAGTTCAAGGAGAAACACAATGAAAACCAGGAGGAACACAGTGACCTTATATTTCTATCACATATAATTTCCTTAACACATAATCCACCTGAAGACAGAGTTTAGATTTTTCTTTGTTCTGAGTCAAATGTGAGTCAAAATTGTAGCATATTTATGAAAAGAAGGGAATACTTCTTTCGTACGTATTTGAGAATGTACAACTTTCCTTCTCAGGGAAGCCCCAGTACCAAGAGAAAGACTTAGTGGTGTGAGGGCAGCTGGATCTATTTATCAAGCCTGAAGTTCTTTTTGTGTGGTGGCTTTGCCTGAGCTTTCAGTTATGTGGTTAGCTAATAATAAGAAAACAGAATATATTGAAAAAGTAAAAAAAAAAAAAAAACATTCAATTCTAGAGCCAGCAAATGTTATAGTTGTGCCAAAAGATATAGCTTTTTGTTTACAACATACATTATAAAAATATGATATTACTTTAAATAAATAGCATGGACAAAGGGGGGATGACTGTTACTATATCTTGCTGACATGTACAAGAAATAATTTTTATTAAAGGCAACTTATGCTTAAAAACAAATCATTTATTGTTTTCAATCAGTAAAAATAAGTCACAGAAAAAAAAAACTCAAAACCTCAGTATCTGTCTACATATAAATTTCTCACTATGATCATGAAATATATTCTTCACTAGTCATTTGTTTTTGTGCTTTCAAAAAGCCAGAGGATATTTTTTGTGGGCTATTTCCAATATGGTTGAATGTGTTCGCGGGTGGAAATGTGATGAGTAGTCATCCTGGAACACAAAAGAAGCAAGAGAGACAAGTCGCAGATTCGGCAGCTCTGATCTTTATTTTAATCAATAAATATTATTTTATGGAAGCCACAGCTTAATAAGTCAAGTGTTATGCAAACCTGACTTTTTATTTTCCAGTGCTTAACATTTTGTTTGAGAGTGTCCTGGATTTTTGCTATTGATCCTTAGAATCTTTCCAGCCCATCTATCATTCCTTTAGCATTGAGGTCTGTAGCTTGTCCAAAAAATATTGCCTCCAGCATTGCACATACAGTTTAGATTGAACCAATTAGATCTATTTGCAGGAAATGTGAAAGGCTGACAAGACAACTTTTCTATGGCAGTAGCTGATGGCAGGGGGTGGAGGGTGAGGAGGAACTGTGATACTCAAATTCCAAATATTCCTGCAATAAACCTGAGATTCCTGGAAGAGTCTTTGAGTTGCACAACTTGCATTTCTCCAGTCTTTACATTCATTTTATAAATAATTATATAATTCCTTGCATTACATATGTTTCTTGTATAAAAACATTATTACTATAATAAAAATTGAACCCTGAGTGATAATGGTAATAAAGAGTCATAATTTTACATGAAATCATTGTAGTATAAAAAAGTAATAAGTTTATTGACTAATATTCTTTTTTTTTGTAGTCCTGGGGATTGAACCCAGGGGCATTCTACCTGTGAACTATACACCATCCATTTTCTTCTTTATTTTGAAGCAGGGCCTTGCTAGGCTGCTGAGAGTCTAATTAATTTGCTGAGGCTAGTATCAAACTTTCAATCCTCCTTTCTCAGCCTCCTAATTGCTAGCATTACAGGCGTATAACACTACAACTGGCTTTGACATTCATTTTTGAATTAAGGTCTCCTTGGGGGTTGGAAAACAAATAAAGCTGGGCATGGTAACACATGTTTATAATCCCAGTACTTGGGAGGCTGAGTCAGAAGTATCACAGGTTCACAGTCAGCTTCAGCTACTTAGTGAGGTCCTCTGCAACTTAGTGAGACCTTGTTTCAAAATAAAGAATAAAAATAGGGCTTGGGATGCCCCTGAATTCAATCCCTGGTACCATACACACACACACAAAAGGAAAAGAAAAAAGAAAAAACAACAACCCACAAATAATTTTTAACACATTGAAAACATTTTAATATCCATGACAAAAATATATAGTCAGCATTTTATACCAGTTGTTTGTTTTGTGCCACATGGTAAAAGCACTGTCACTATAATATAGTAATGAATTCTCAGTTCAGGGACACACTTTTGCTACTTATCATAAACTATTTTAAAATAATGTAAAATTAAGATGCCTTATGCTCTCTTAATTTTATCTGTGGCTTTAAATAGGTGACCAAAAGAAACATTATAATAGATTCAGTAATGGTGAATAGAAAGTAAATTTTAACAATTTTGTATTCTTTTGACATTTAACTGATACAAAAACTGACTGTGTTATATCAGAATAAGTTAGTTGCATCATCAATAGAAATAGAATAGGTCTACCTGAAATGGATGCGGAGTATGTGAAGAGAATATATACTAGTAAGTGAGGGATGGAGTATATTTGGAATATAAAAACAAATGCTCACCTACACAAAGGCAACAATTTAGGTAATAGAAATACTAAGTAAGTTACTAAGTGCTTACTCTATTTCAGAAGAATAAATGCATATTTAAAACTTCTAATTAAATTTACAAAAGGAAATATGTAAATGGACTCTTTCCCCAAAAAAGAGAAGCTGTAGCTCATAAAAAATAGGAAGGTAGATCTTCCAAAGACAAAAGAACAATTTCTTTATTATTTTAGTGTTCAGAAATGAATGTTAACTCCTCAATTTTTACCTTTCTTCATTTTTGCTTTATGCATTTAATTACATAATTTCCTAAAAAAAAATCCCTAATGATATGCCATAAGTTTTCATGCATAATTATTTCAGTATTAATCAATCCAAATATTTTCTAATTTCCATCATTAGCTTCTCTGATATATGGTGCATTAGAAGTATATTTTTCAATTTCCAATTGTGGGAATTTTGTTGATATCTTTTTATGACTGAGTTCTGTTATAGATATCATTTTTCTGTACTTAGAGCTTCCTCATGACAACTCACAATTAAGAATCTGTACAGGAATTGTCCTGAATGAGGGAAACTTACCAATTAATTTGCATCCCTTCCCCACAGATGGTCTACCTCCAATGATTCGTAGATATACACAGTCTAAACTACTATGTTTACTTAGAGTTGTGGGTTGAATAACTTCCCATTATTTATACATTGAAACCCTAACTTTCAGTACCTCAAAATGTTACCTTGATTGGAAATGGGGTATTTTTAGTTATGAGGCCCTACTGAAATAAGGTGTGCCCCTAATTCAATATGGCTGATGCCTTTATTAAAAGGACACTTTTAGAGATAGAATGTACATGAGAGAGAGAGAGAGAGAGAAAGAGAGAGAGAGAGAGAGAGAGGGAATATATCAATCTAGGTCATGCATTGTAAGTCAAGGAACACCAAATATTGCTGGCAAAGTACCAGAAGCTATAAGAGGGCCCTGGGACAGATACTCCACAACCCTCATAATAAATCCATGCTGCCAACACCTTCCCCTTGTAGTTTTAATCTCCATAACTGTGAGACTATAATATATATATATATATATATCCTTTGATTTAACCATTTAGATTGTGGCACTTTTTTATAGCAGCATTAGAAAACAAGTAATACACTGAGCATATTGGTATTCTTACCATTTTGTAGTATCCATTTTTATTCCTAGAAAGACTTTTTGCCATAAAGTAAGGAAGGTACACAGCCTTTTCTTCTAATTTGCATAAGATTGGTATGTGTCACTGATATATGATTTTATCCTCCAATTAAGAAATGTTGAACAATTTTACTCCACTCTTTCCATTCTGAGATAAATATTATTTCTCTCTCCCAGTTAAGTCCTATACTTTTCCTCCACAGTGCTATTACTTTTACATGATCAATGTTTAGTTTTTATAAATTTATTGGTGCTATATAGTTGTAATGATTTGGATTTAGAATATTCCCATAGCTCTTTCAGAAACAAGATAGCAATGTTGGAAGTGGGGCTTGATTGCTAAGAAAAATTCCCTGGGTATATGGTTTTGGGATTATATGAGGTCTCTCCTCTCTCTGCTTTCTTATTCTCTCTATTTCTGTCCTCCATGATGTGAGAATAGAGCCTTTCACCCTTACTCTCTCTGTTTTCTATATCCATGCTCTGAGCTCTGCAGACCTGTCTTGTCATGGAATGAGCGTCTAAAGTCTTCAAAACACTGGGAGCAAATAAATCTTCCTTTCTCTAAATTGTATTGTCAGTCATTTTGTATTATAGCAATGAGAATATTGACCAAGAAAGAAATAGATATCAAAGGAGTAGAGTCATTGCTGTACCTAAGTTTGACCATGTGTTTTGTGAGTCTTTGAAACTAGTTTATGAGCAGAAGTTAGGAATGCCAGAATGTGACTAGAAAGATGGATAGTAGAAACTGTGCTCAGGATGTTTCGGAAGGCAAAGGGGACTCCATAGGAAAATGGAGCAAAGGCCACAAATGTTACTTTCTGGCAAAGTATTTAGCATTTTGCCTATATCCTGAAACTTTTCATGAGGCTGAATTTAAAGATGATGGACTGATTAAGCTGGTAGAAGAACTCTCAAAACAGCACAATATCCAAAGTACATTATGGAAATTGACATCTGTATTCAGTGAGTTGTACACTCAATTTTGGGAGTGGAAATTTAAGCATTCTATCTTGAATTACTTTTCTTACAACAAAAAAAATTCTTTAGAATTTCTTTTAATGATGTTCTCTTAATGACAAAATGTCTGCTTTTGTCTAAAATCTTCATTTTGCCTCCTTTTTTAAAGACAATTTCACCAAGTATAATGTTTTGGATTTTTTCATTTTATTTCAGTACATTGTACATATTTTTCTCTTTAACTCTAGCTTCCTATTCTCCTCTCCCCTCTATCATCCCCATTTGAAAATCAACTATGACTTTATCACTTATTTTAAATAAAGGTATTTTTTTTCCTTCTAGTATTTTAGAGATTTTCTTTTTGCATTGTTTTATCTGGAGTTATTCCATGAAATTGTTAGGTGTGGATTTCGTCCATATATTTGGTTTGGGATTTGCAGGGTTTGAATTTGTAAAATAAAGTTTTTCATTAATTCTGAAAAATTCCCAGCCATTATCTCTTCAAAAATTTACTCATAGCCATTATTAACTGTTTTGCTTTTTCAAGAACATCAATTAAGCCGGGCGTGGTGGCGCACGCTTGTAATCCCAGCATTCGGGAGGCTGAGACCGGAGGATCCGGGTTCGCGGCCAACCTCAGCTAACTAGTGAGGCCCTCCGCAACTTAGTGAGACTCGGTTTCAAAATAAAGAATAAAAAATAGGGCTGGGGGTATAGCTCAGAGGTAGAATGCCCCTGAGTTCAACCTCCAGTGCCGCAAAAAAAAAAAAAAAAAAAAAAACATCAATTAAGTACTTGTCTAATCTTTTACTCCACCTATTTTGTCTAAAGTATTTTCTGTATTTTCCCCACATTGAATTCTGGATTATTTCAATAAATTTGCTAATTCACTAATTCAGTACTTTATTCATTTCACTTTCTTTTCTTTTTAATTCTGGTCATTGTGATTTTACTGCTATTGATTTTGTTGTCATTATTATTTTATTATTATTATTTTTTTTTAAGGTACATCTCATTCTATATCACTTTTCAATTTTATGTTTCTTGTTGATATTTACTAATTTATAATTTTTATTTGTAATTTGTTCATTTTTTTATCCTAGGGATTGAATCCAGAGATATTTTATATCTAACTACACACTCAGCCTTTCTTTTTTTTATTTTGAAACAGAGTCTTGATAAATTGCTAAGGGTCTCATTAAGTTCCTGATGTTGGTCTCAAACAGATGATCCTCCTGTCTCAGTCTCCCAAGTACTGGGTTACAGATGTGTGCCACCATCCCTGACTCTTCACTGTTTTTAAAAGTATTTTTAATGAAATTACTTTATAGTATGTTCTTGATGGTTCCAAAGTCTTTACTGATTTGTTTATGTTGCCTGTGACTTAGTAAATTATTCTGTTTCTTTGTGGTTGAGGATTTGTGTCACCTTTCAGAATAACTTCAAAGACTAGAAGATGAGGGCTTTCAGACCATTGCTCCTTTGTCCTCATCCTCCTCAGGGTATGGAATTTTGAATCCATCTTTTGTAGAAGGACCTCTTATTTTTATATCTTACTTTTTGGACATTTTCTTTGGTTTCTTAGTGCTGACTATTTACTTCAGAAGATGTAACAAACAAAACTACAAGTCTTCCAGATCAAAAAATAAGTTATGTGAAAAAAATTTTTTCAACTCATTTGTATCTCTTGATTCTCATACTTACTTCAGGATGGATTTATTGCTTCCTTAAAATGGTCTTTTGAGCCTTTAGAGGCTAATTTTAAGGATTAGAAGAATCATCACACTTTTGTTTTTAGCATGATGGTTGACAAATTGAATTTCTCATTGTAAGAAATGTAAATCTCCCAGGAACTCCTGTTACAATGCAGTGTATGTTTCTGAGGAAAAAACTATAGATATTTTTATAATAAGAATAATATTCTTCATATCAAAGACAGGCATGGTGGCTCATGCTTGTAATCCCAGCATTTGGGAGGCTGAGACTGGAGGATACAGGTTTGCAGCCAGCCTCAACTACTTAGTGAGGCCTTCCGCAACTTAGTAAGACCCTGTTTCAAAATAAAGAATAAAAAAAAAAATAGGGCTGGGACTGTAGCTCAGAGATAGAATTCCCCCAGGTTCTGTCCCCAGTACCGCAATAATAATAATAACAATAATAATAATGATAATAATAATAATAATATTCTTCATATCAATATCACAGATACACATCTTTGTAATAGACATCTATAATTAGCAGACTCCCCACTTGATGACTGATTTTATACTTGGAAAAATTTTTTTGTCTTATGTGTTTTATAATTATCTCTTTTATGATACTACTCATTTGGTAATGTAATTATTTGCTTAAATAATATACAAAGCACTCTAGCCCTGTAAGCAAGACCTGTATCTTATTCTTATACACAGCATAGTATAATGGCTTTCTGCATAACTCTTGACCTAGAACCAGACAGAATTCAGACTCTCCAACTAGCTATTCTGTGACCATTACAATTTTCTGGGCCTCAGTTTTTTATTTATAAATTGAGGATGGCATTTAACTTATAAATAGTTGTAAGGCTAATTAAGCTAATGTAAGTGAAATAATGTGAAGTTACTAAAGTTACTTCTCACATAATAAATCTTAATCCTTACAATTTTTAAGATCTTCACCACTAACAAGCACTGAACTTTTGGGAAAATATTCAAGAAGCACTTGATTAATGACTATCAGTGATAGTTATCTAAAGACTGCCAAACAATAACACAGTGGATCCCTACATGTACTTTCTGAGTGAAGAAATGTTTTTTTTTTTTGGGGGGGGGGGGGAACTGGGGATTGAACCCAGGGGAATTCTACCTCCTAGCTATGCTACACCTCCAGCCATATTTTAGTCTTTATTTTGAAACAGAGTCTCATTCAGTTGAGTAATGCCTCATAAGTTGCTGAGGCTAGCCACAAACCTGTGATCCTCCTGTCTCAGCCTCCCAAGTACTGGGATTATAAGTGTATGCCATCACGCCCAGGTAATGAATTTCATTTTTAAAGTTAACCATCTAGTCAACAACTTAAATTTTTAGCTTAAAACATAGTAAAATCCAGTGATAATGCTAAAAATACCTTTTGCATACAACAGGTAACATTTTGTGGTGTGGGGAGGGGCACTGTGGGTTGAGGTCAGCGGTATTCTACCCCTGAGCTACATCCTCATACCTATTTTTAATTTTTTCATTTTAAAACAGGGCTCATGAGGTTGATGAGGGTCTCACTGCTTACTGAGGCTGTCCTTAAGTCTGCCATCCTCCTGTCTCAGCCTCCTAAGTACTGGAATTACAGGTATGCGCCACTATGTCCACCTTAACATGTTTTTTAGATTAGTAAAATAGTCCATTGAAATGTGTTCCACCCCTACCCCTTTTTGTGTAGCATGACAAGACTCTCACAATGCTAGGAATTCTATTTTGCTTAGGCTTGTTCAAAATATGACTTCACATAGCTAAAGTCTATCTCTGATAAGTAAAATTAATTTCAGGCAACATTATCCAAAAAATTAAATGGTCTTTTTGTAATTCCTCTAAGCTTGTACAGATATATCTCAGTGAAGATAAAGGGAAGGCCTTTCTCTGCACAATTTGTGAGTATTCACACCTAGCCATTTGTCCCTCTCTAGGACAAAGCTGTTCTCTTTTCAAGTCACATGATTTTTTTGGAAAGCTTAATGAAAGTATATAATGGAAAACAGCTGTCACTCATGAAAAAGTATCCAGAGGGAAAGCTCATCAATGTTTACATTTTGTCAGAGGGAGATAAAGGAAGGAGACGAAGATATTTTGGTTCATTTCTGTTCTATGAAAATATTCCAAGCTGATAACAGATTCTAACTGCTCAAATAAAATTTTGATATTTTTGTCCTACTTAATACTATATTCCTAAAATAGGAATATACACATTGAATTTCTCAATCATTTCAACACAGAACCCATTTGCCCCAATAGAATTATGCTTAAACATATATTAGGGAGCCAAGATGTAAAGATTATTATTTGTTTGAAATATATACGCTTTGATAGAATTACATTCTTATTATTTTTTTCCCAAAGTTTTGTCATATGTTATAGTATAATGTGGCTTGCCTTACTTAACCTGATGATGTTACAGTGAGCAGAATAAACAGTATGAAAGATGTGTATGAAATGGTAAGAAAGTGTCTCCGTCTGAGACTCAGGCAGATTTTTTGGCTGACCAGAATAATAAAGATAATGTCTTCCTCTGAGAAGATGGGGAGGTTTGATAACAACTCTTTAATAGATTGGTGTTTTGTAAGCTCAGTGTCCCTAATAAAAATAGATTGCCTAATTGAGATCTTCACTGGGTTTATTTGGGGCAAATTCTCTTTTGTCATGGTAGAGTATCGTAATAGTTAAAAAATGTAATTTAATATATACATATGGAATATTGGTTTATATTTTTAATGGGGAGTTGTTTTTCATGTTTTGGTATCAAAGAATTATTAATATTAAAAATACATATGCACATCTAAAATTTCATTCCTTTTCTGTATTTTATTTAGGATTTTAGTCTAGTTTAGTTTAGTTTTTGGTACTGGGGATTGAACTCAGGGGCATTCTACCTCCGAGGTACTATACCCCCAGCCCTATTTTTTATTCTTTATTTTGAAACCGTGTCTCCCTAAGTTGCGGAGTGCCTCACTAGGTAGCTGAGGCTGGCCGCGAACCCGGATCCTCTGGTCTCAGCCTCCCAAATGCTGGGATTACAAGTGTGCGCCACCACACCCGGCTTTTTCAGGATTTTATTAGAATATTGTTATCAAGATTTTTGATCTGCTGAATATGAATAGAAACAGAAACATTTTTAATTTCTTCATAATCAGTTAGAAAATCTAAAACATGTATTGAGTAACCAATAGGGAAACTATGGCCATTTTTACTTATTTTCATACTACTATTTTAAGTAAAATAGATGCTGTTAAGAACTGTGAAAAGTCTGAGCTAGTTTTTATCTGGTCTGTAGGGTAACAAGTGAGCATCTATGGTTTCATGGGTACTGGAGAAGACACAGACTCCTGGATCAGACAGAAGACTTTATTACCCAATGCACAGCAGGCAGTGTGAGCTTCATATTTCCATTGGTTCCTCTTTCCCCTAAAATCCCATATTAAAAATGCAGAACAGCCCACGTACTTATACACACTTACTGAGTTCACCAAAGCTGAGTGATCTGAGGTTAAAACATATTAATCAACTAAAGAGTTTTTACCAAACCTCCCCATTTTTACTGAAAGAGATACATTGTCTTTGTTATTGTGGTTAACAAACAAATCTGCCTCTGTCTCAGAGGAAGACACTGCCTTTATCTTTCATAATATTCATTATAAAAATAGGTCCTTGAAAAGTCAATGAGTTTTGTTACTCAGAAGTAGCTCTGAAGATTGACAGAAACATCTAAGGAGAATTGTCCACTAACATTTGTGTCATCATTTATTTTTCAAATATATCTGAAATTAATTCTGCAGCATATAATCTATTATTTACTTATATAATATTTCATTTTTACATTTAAAATGTTTGTTCTCTTTTATTTTATGATTAAATTAAGTGTAAGTTTGCTATTGCACAAAGAATATGATCCTGGGTATAAATGCTTATGCTTATCATGCTACTAATTTCACATTTGTGTGTATCCTTTGCATATGACATATTTCTTCCTATTTCAAAAAGTATAGTTTACCCCTAAAGATTTTTTTACAGTATTTTAAATCAAATGGATTATTGCATTCTTTCATATTATTACCAAATCTTAAAACCAATTTTATAGCCCACTGACTAGAAGGTCTTTGTGCAATGCTGTTTTAGATGTATCTAGGACTACATTTTAGCCTTAACTTTTGTTATCTTTTTTTTCCCCTCCCCAACATGGATGAAGATAAACTGATAGGCATTGGTATCTTATTTTGTTGCACTGAAACAAGGTAGCATATTTTGAAGAGTTCCTCCGGGCTCTCACCTAAGCAGTGAGAATAGAATGATAAGCCAGAAGAATAGGGAATTTGTACTCATAAAGCATCCACAATGCTGAATACTGAATAGCCTGTAAAGAGTTTTTTTCAAAATTTTCATTTTGCAATATTTTTGTGAGAATATTATTCACTACTTATTTTTTATTATCTTTCTCTCTGGACTGTAAGTTTTATGAGAACATTTACTATACTATCTATCAATAATATTTCTACCAATTGTTTGCAATATTGTCATTTTCCTACCCTCTAATTATAAATATATCTTCTTATTTTAAAATATTTAATTACTAACTACTCAAATAAGGTGGCAATTTTGGCTCCATTTTTTATAGTATATTCAATATTATATCTCATTTGTTTGACACTATTTTCCAATTTTTCCTAATAGTGAGTCTTGAACAACTTCTGTTACATTTCTCTGGGGCTGAATCAGATAGCCAAATTATTACTCATAATAATATAGCTTTTCAACATCTAGTTTTCCAAAACTAAGTTAAGCACCTTTATTTCTCTTGATTGGTTCTAACTTCTCAACTCATCCAGTATTTCTAATAGATCTTTACTTACCATTGACAACATTATAACTGAAATTATGTTTTTATAAAGTATAACTCCCTTTTCCCCATAATCTATTAGATTCCAAGCATGGAATTCATAATTTTTCACATTAAAACTTCATACAATTCTCTGGACTCAAGATATGTTTCCCACAACTCTTTCACATGCACCCTATACTCTAGCCGTGAAAAGTAAAACTTTTTTAACTTTTCAAACTTTACATGTATTTTATACTTCTGTATCTTTCCCTAGCTCTCTTTATTGACAATTGTCAAATATTTAATGACTAGAATAGAATATGGGTAAAGGAAATGAACCAAAATAATACAATTACAGATTATAGAGAACAGATAGATTGAATCACATACATTATGATTGAAGGAATAAACATAGATAATCTTTGTAAATAAATTGGAGGTAAACAAGCAAAGTAGACATTTAGACATTAAATTCACAGAAAGAGAAGGATCCCCAAAGTGCTATATTCCCCAAATTGTTTAGAAACTAAAAAAATAAAGCAATAATAAGAAAGAAACTCTGAAACAGTCTAAGTAACAGTGATTAGGGTTTTAAAGGAAGTTATTCCCAAGAGCAGTTATGAAAACAATAATTTGAAATTGGGCACAATGCCATGAGGCTGGAAGCAAGAGTCCTTAGGTCATTACTGGAACTTACTGTCAAGTTTACAGGATTGCAACTGTACATGTTAAAGTTGGGGAAAATGCAAAAGTAGAATTATGGTTTTAATGGGGAGAAAGAAGCTGGTACCTGGTTTTGACTGCCTTCATATAGATATTAGTTCCAAACAATTTAAACTTAGAAAAAGTTAAATGCAAATCAAAGGGATATAGTTATAGTATGAGCAATTGCACTAGGTTGAAATGTGTTCAGCCACAGTATATCTCTCAAATAAGTGCATTAAGGAACTAAGGTAGGGGAGAATGAACTTTGTATTATTTTTAGTCACTTTATCTTGGAAAATATTTTAAATATGTTAAATCTATTTCATTAGTTGTGAAAATTATAGCTATCTTGTTTCAATCATACCTAAGGTCTTCATTAGACTTATGGAATAGAACCTTTTCAGGTCATAATGGACTATAAGTAGAAATCAACAACAGGAAGATCCAGAGGAATTACACAAATTCATGGAGATTGAATGAAATACTTTTGAATGAGGACTGTGTCATAGAAGAAATAAATGGATAAATTCAAAAATTTCTATGATTAAGTGAAAATAGAGACGCAACTTACCCAAATCTCTGGAACACTATGAAGGAAATTTTATAACATTGAGTACCCACATTAAAAAAAAGAAAGACTCCAAACAAGCAATCTAAGAATGCATCTCAATGCCCTAGAAAAACAAGAACAAACTATCACTAAAGCCAGTAGAAGACAGGAAATAATTAGTATCAAAGCAGAAATCAAAGAAATAGAAAATTAAAAATAATACAAAAAGCTTATTTTTAAAATTATAAACAATATTGAAAAGCACTTAGTCAATTTAACCAGAGAGATATATAGAGATAGAGTTAGAGAACTGACTCAAATTACTAAAAATAAGAGATGGAAAAGGAAGTATAACCCCAGGCAGTGTGGAAATCTAGAGGACGATGAGAAACTATTTTGAAAACTTATACTCCAGTAATCTAAAAAACTTAGAAGAAATTTCTAGACATACAATGCATGTAAATTGAACCAAGAGGACATAGAAAACTTAAACAGGCCAATAACAAACAAATATGTAGAAGCAGTCATAAAGAATCTTACAATAAAGAAAAGTCCACAACCAGGAGGATAACCAGCTAAATTCTACAAGACCATTAAAAAAGAACTAAGTCAAATGCTTTTCAAATTATTCCATGAAATAGGAAGAGATGAAATACTTGCAAGCCCATTCTATGAAGCCAATATCACCTTTATACCAAAAGCAAATAAAGATACATCAAGGAAAGAAAATTACAGACCAAGATCATTGATGAACATAGAAATGAACATGTTTAATAGTATACTAGAAATTAACATTTAAAACCATATCAAAGGATTGCACACCACGAACAAGTTAGTTTCATTCAAGAGATCCAAAGTTAGTTCAACATAGGCAAGTCAATAAATGTAATTTATCACATAAATAGAAACAAAGACAAAAATTATGAGATAACCTTCATAGGTGTAGAAAAGGTATTTAATGAAATCCAACACCCATTCAAGTTAAAAACAGTGAAGAAATTAGAAACATAGTTATTCTACCTCAATATAATAACAATATATGATAAGCCCAAAGCTAACATCATACTAAATGGGAAAAACTAAAAGTGCTTTCTTTAAAATCAGAAACAAGACAAGGATTTCCACAATCAACAGAAGTATTCAATATATTCCTTGAGGTTCTACTCAGAGCAATAAGACAAGAGAAAAAAGTTAAAGGGACATATTGAGACAGAAGAACTGAAATTATCTCTTTTTATAGATGTCACAATGGCCATACTACCAAAAGTAATCTATAGATTTAATGCAATCTCTATCAAAATACCAATGTAATTCTTCACAGAGCTAAAAAACAGTCCTAAAACTTACATGGAAGAATAAGAGATCAATAATAGTCAGAACAATTCTGAGCAATAAAAACCATGCTGAAAACATAACAATTCTTGATTCAAACTATACTACATAGTTAAGGTAAGAAAAACAGCAGGGTACTGGTGCAAAAACAGACAAATAAACCAATGGAACAAAATAAAGGTACAGAGACAAATCCTCACACTTGTAGCCAGTTAATTTTTGGCAGAAGAGTTAAAAACTTATGCTAGAGATAAAAACAACCTTTTCAGCAAATGGTTCCTGGAAAACTGGATATCCATATGAAGAAGCATGAAATTATACCCCAATTTCTCACCGTGAACAAGAGTCCATTCAAAATGGATCAAATACCTAGAAGTTAGACCAGAAACTTTGCAATTACCTTAAGAAAACATAGGATCAACTCTCCAACATATAAGCACTGGTAGACTTCCTTGATAACACCCACAAAGCTCAGGAAACAAAATGAGAATCAATAAATAGGATGCCATCAAATTAAAAAGTTTCTGTGCAGCAAAGAACACAATCAGTAATCTGAAGACAGAGCCTACAGAATGGGAGAAAATCTTTTCCAGTTACTACTGTGATAAAAAAAAACTAATATCTGGAATATACATACAATGAACTTAAAAACTTAATACTAAAGGAAAACAAATGAACAATAAATATATGAAGACTGCTCAACATTATTAGCAGTCAGGGAAATATAAATCAAAACTACACTAAGGCCCTGTTTAACTCAAGTTAAAACAGTAATCATCAAGAATATCAAAAAGAGTAACCATGACAAGGATGAGGTGAAATAGGAACTCTTATACCCTACTGGTGGAATTGTAAATTAGTACAACCACTTTGGAGATCAGTATGGAGATTCATCAAAAGAAAAGAACCATATGACCCAACTATATGATGTCTTTCAAAAAGAATTAGAACATATAGTGATACACATATATCCCCATTCATTGTAGTACAATTCACAATAGCTAAATTATAGAAACAACCTAGGAGCCCATCAACAGGCAAAATGTATAAAGAACATGTAGTCTATATACACAATGGAATTTTACTCAGCCATAGAGTACAAAATTAGGTAATTTGCAGGAGAACGAAAGGGACTAGATAATATTGTGCTAAGTGAGATCAGCCAATTTCAGAAAGTCAAGGGTCATGTTTTCTGTTATATGTGGAAGCTACAGAGGAAATAAGAAACAAAAGTGACTTCAGATAAATTGAGTGAGGAGAGAGAGAGAGAGGAGAAAAAGGAGAGAGAGAGAGAGAGAGAGAGAGAGAGAGAGAGAGAGAGAGAGAGAAAGGGAAGAGAGAAGAGAGACATCAGTAAAATAGTGGAAGGGGTTTGGAGGAAGGTGGTGGGAAGGATAAAAAAGGTTGATGAAGGAAACAATTCAAATAATATTACATCCATATATGAAGGTATTACTTCCCATCTCACTAACATGTACAGATAGAAAGGGACAAGTGGAATGGAATACAGAGGGAAACACTCCAGGTTCTGTGTGCATGTTTTTTTTTTTTTTTAATCACATTGAACCTCACTATGATGTATGGTTACAGCACACCAATAAAAATATATTTTAAAAAGATAGATATACAAATTTAAAGGATGTTTTGAGAAGCATCTCATAGGGGATTATGTCTCACTGAGCTTCGTGCATATGTCTTAGTCAACATTTTCATTGATATAATCCAAAATGACTGACCATATAACTTAGAGGAAGGAAGATATATTTGCTCACAGTTTCCTTGGAAATTTGGGATTCGGTCCATGTGAGGCTGGGATTTATGGATCTCAGAGCATGGCGGTGGGAAGCAGAGAGAGGTAGAGTGAATAGACTCTGCTCCTCACATCATGGAGGCCAGAGTGCAAGAGCAAGGGTAGGAGGAACCATATATAATCCCCAAGGATGCACTATGCAGAACCCACCTTATCTAGCCACACTCTATGGGATTTGATTACTACCCAGATAAATCTATTACAATTGATATCTGACCATATAGCATCTATACTTTACAGTATCAGTGCAATATCCATCGATGAATATCTGATCAGTGAGACCTTGATGAAATTTTGTTGTCTGAATGCAGAATTTAGACCCATACACTTAAGATGTCAAGTTACTTGTCTGGAGTTTATACACTGAGTATGTTATCTTTGTGGAATAAATTTATTCATAGCTGGTAACAAGTGCTATTATTTAATTACAAATTTCTTTTTTTTTTTTTTTGCGATTCACTAGAAAAAGGATTTACAAGAATTGGTAAGAGAGAAAAGAGAAAATTTTGCAGAAGTGGATAGTCACTGAGATTTCCAGTGTAGGCCTTCATTTCTATGTACTTTAATATAGATCCACCCTACCCATTGATATTACATTACATATAGTTACAAAAGACTATATGTCACTAAAAAAAACAGAAATAACTTAACATCCAAAATTCTAGCAACTTTTGCCTCACTCAATTCATGAGTGTACATATATTATATGTATATGTGCACATCATATATATCTTAATGATAATCTGTTGTTTTCAAATTTGTAAAAGATGACTTGATTTTGATTAAATAGATAGAGCATTGACTTCAAAATAAATTTCTCTTCACAGAACCATTGAATTTAGGATTTTTCAATAAAGTGGGATATTAAATTCCTTTGATGACAGAGCAAACATTGTACAAAAGAATCTACATTTTACTAGAGTCTTATTCTTTACAAAGCCTCCAGTAGTTCTGTTTAAACAGATGTACCACAGATGTGGAAACATCTGGCAGGTCAATACAATTCTGCCATGACCATTCTCAGGTTAAGAATGTATTTCTTGACATCTAGTTGTTAAGTGAGGACCATTCACTGGAAGAAGTTAATACATCGCTTCAAATGATATGTTTCTTCTTGCTTCTCCTTTATTTCTAATAAGTATTTTCACATGTGCTCACTGGAAATAGTTTGGTGCCCATGGTTACTTTTTATTTGTTTTGAAAATAGTTATATAATCCTTATTGGCCTTTAAGAAGTCATCTACTCAAGTATAAGAAGCAGGTTGAGTTTAAATCCGTAGATTGATTTTGGTCACTTTTATTGTTTTCTTCTCCAGAGTTTCGTAGGTTCATTAAGTTACAAGAATATTGTTTCAATTATGCACATTAAGTATATTAATCCATCAAGTTCTTGAGTCTTCTTTCTCTATGTAGGTTTAAATGTCTCAGATATGAATGAAACTTCTTTCAACATAATCTGTAACCACAGAAGAGCCTTCATTTGAATTCTCTCTTTTATTAAGATAAATGTATAGGACAACAAATACATATAATCGATGCTGTATGTTTGTGTATTTGTAATTTTAGTTATATTTTAGTAAAGGAGGGGATAGAAAATTGGAAAACATGAAGATTATAGATTTTAAAATTTTATTTTTGTGGCATACATTTATAAACCTAACAATAAAAAAACTATCATTTTAAGTGTAAAGTATCTCTCCATTTTTATGAGCTGGGGAACATTTATGAGACCCAAGAAAATACCCAAATCAGACCAAATTAGTAAGATTTAAGGTCTTTTACAGAAAATATTAGGAAATCCAGAAAGTAAAAGTAGATTATACTATTTCACCAAAGTGCTGGGAATTTGGGTGATATGTGGTGACAATAAGAGACTTCTCACTCCTGAAGAGACTGAGGCTGTGTGACCCCGGGGATCAGCATGCGTTGTGGGAAGCTGTAAAACTCATTTAATATTTATCAAGATGTGCACTGTAATGAAAATAGCCTGGAAACATTGCACCACATGGACATACTCTGCCTGGGAATAGGAAAGCAAAACAGGGAAATGTAATGATAAGCTGGGTCCTTATGCTATACCACTCATCCCCAGTTCTTCAGGCTCATCAGCTATGTATTTGTTTATTTTTTACCTACTTCAGTATTTCTCATTGAAGTATATTTATTTTAAAATATATCACGAAATACCAAAATTGCCTAGCATTATTTTGCTTACTTTCTTTCCTCCAAAATATTATATATATACACATATATATATATATATATATATATATATATATATGTGTATATACATATTTTTTTCTGAAAAATCTACTTTTGTTGTGTTTAAAATCAGCTACAATCCACATTTTTATCAGGTTGTAATAATACTAAATATTAACTCTGGTTCATAAATTCACTCCTACCTGGGGATCATCAAACATAAGCTGTGAGTTTATACTGTATAGCTACAGTTCAAAAGCACCATGTGAGACAATTTAATGTTCTGAATAATCTTACCTCCTAAATTTTTCCATTGCACATATTTGTGGAAAATAGATTTTTTGCAAAACTGGAAGATTGCTACAATGTTATACTATAAGGAGGTTCAGAAACTCTCAAAACAGTTTTCAAGCAATCATCCCATAATGGGCTTCTAATTCCTTCACCATAGAGGCCACATCTACTTCCAAAGTTCCATCCAAGAAGCTTTTAGTGTGTCTCCTCCTTTGACAGCTGTTAAGTGCTGTAATGTCTGTGATAGCATATGGTGGGAGTGTTCCAGATGTCCCAACACAGTGGTAGGTCCATTCCTAATAGACAATGAGAGAGAAAGGCTGCGTAATATCCATAGACACTTCTTAGTCTCTAGTGTGTTGTAGATGTTTATGATTCTAGGTAGAGAATCTGGCTGCTTACTAAATGTGCTTTTTTCAGCTGTGAAGTTAAGTAGCAGACATTATATAAATATTTCTATTCTTTTTCTCTGTCTTTATACCTCTCAGATTGAAGTTGCCTTTCTCTCTCTCTCTCTCTCTCTCTCTCTCTCTCTCTCTCTCTCTCTCTCTCATATTCACTGAGCATTTTTGTTCCAGGTGCATTTAACTCATATTTGCCCATTTCTGGCAAATAAGAGTGTTTCCATCTTTTGGGCTTGTCCATATAACAATAATGCTCTGGACTGATTCAATTCAACATGGACATTTTTTAAACTATTAAGCCATATGGAAAAAATGTCTTCTTGAAATACTGAAGCAATTTACTTCCTAAAGAGTAGTTTTCCATGGGACCTATTTGATTTTGACTATAACCTCTGTGTGTAGAATTGTTCTTTTGTAGTTCTTGCCACAAAAATTTTGAGGTGAATGAAGAGAGGACTATTTTAGCCCAATGAATAAATTCAAAATGAGTCCAGTAAATATAAAAAATTAGTAAAAGATGATGCAGAAAACATCATAAACTGTGATATCAGGCTGGTCAGAATGCTTTTGGAGGGTGTAGGTGAAGGAGGGCTTTCTTTTGGGGGAAGAAAAGGAGAACATTAAATAATGTTTATGACTTCTTTCATTCCTAACATTTACTAATCTATAGTTCAGCTGTTTTCAAGCCCTCAAATCTCTACAGTGCTCTTGAGCATGCACAACTTGATACCTGGTATCATAGTTCTTTGTTTTTTTTTTTAAATCTATCTTGCTATTTTCACAAACTCTTACTCAGTCACACTAGAAAATGAGAGAGAAGTGAGGGAAAAATAAATGTTCCAATAAACAGAATACTTTTTCCAATTCATCATACTATTTTCTAGATCAAAAATAATAAATAATAAGGAATATATCTTCTGATGGCATTTTGGGTAACTGTAATTGTCTGAATTATTAAGTGCAGAAAAAGCACCTATATGAAAATAAGCAAACTGTACTTTGATTTTGGTAACCACATCTGATTAAAACAGCTGTAGCAAACAAAATCCTTCACTAGTCTAAGATTTGTAGCTACAGATCCTACTAATTTATATTCGTTTAATAGTAATATACAACTTAGTAAGTGAATAGCATCATGTAGTTAATGAAACCAGTTTCATTATATACTTGAAAGTGTGGTAGGAAGTACACATTCTTCTCCTGGTGTGCTCATTTGTATACTACTAATCCACAATTTAAATTCAGAGTGCTCTGTAATGACCTTCCTGCCATCATTTAATCATCGAGAAGGTTTTACTCCTTTGTATTCTAAGCAAGTCGTCAAGCATAAGCTTCATTTTCAGAAAGCTCTTTCCTTAAATATCATGTATTTTGATACTTGTTTTAGACTTGTGAACAGTATCTCTGACCATCGGCACTCTTAGTATTAAAATCAGACTGTAAGGTAATGACATTTAAGATAAATGTGGGATTGAAATAAGTCACACCATTATTTAATGACATTAAATACGTGAGGTGAATTTAGCAAACACTGGCAAAGGATTTCATGTCAGAATTTTCAAAACTACTACTGAATAGTATCTGGGACAACCCTAATATTCTTATCCAAACAAAAAAAGGAATTTTACTTTAACAAGCTTCCCAAATGGTTCTTGGGCATAGAAATCATGAAAATAACTACACTATGGTAAGCGGTCAGGGATCTACCTGGTCTCCCCCTTTCTGGGTCCAAAATCAAATTGATCAAATCAATTTGATCAAATCAATTGATCAAATTGTCAAGAGGTATCCAGTGGGTCTCATGATTCAAGTTCTGACTCTCCTATAATTGTCAACCACTTGGCCTTTCTTCTTCCTTAAATAAGGAAATAGTTTTCCTAAATATAAGAACATATTCTCATAGTGTAGATTCTTAGTTAGATTTATTAACCAAATAACATTAACTCATATTTAGATTTATTTAAATGCAATGTCTGAGGTGCTAGGTTTTAAATAAAAATGACTTCTAACTTGAACCCCTTATGTATTTCCTAGTGAAAGTTCTATTAATTTAACCTACTCTAATTAGGTCTTGAGAGAACAAATATTAAGGTCATAATGATAGACAATTGATAATAGTTTAAAGTTGAATTTATTTAACAGTTACTGAGGAATAGTGTTTGATGACTGCATTAGTCAATAATGCCAAATGAAAATTTTACTCCCTTTGATAGTGATTGTTGCAAATGTATGAGTAAAATTTGTATATTGTGAGTATTCTTGCTTGTGATATATGACAAATTTGAATTCAATGCTTTAAATATTTGCATTTGGAAGGTAAGTGGAATTATATGAAACCTCTATGTCTCTGTCTTTCATCTACAATGGTCTGTACTGTTGCTTATCTCGTGGCTTGTTTTTGACCATAGTTCCTAACTTAATAAGAAATTCAATTTTCTACTGCCTTCTGCCCCATTCCCTCCTACATACTCTAGGAGCAAGGATGCTAACTAGGGGAAGGACAGAATGAAATATTGACATATATGTCACAATTACTGCAAAATACATTTAGATGTGAGAGTTAAATTCACCAAAACTATAAAAAACATGAAATGTTAAAAAATGAAGTACATGGCAAGATTAATTATTGAACTTTAATTATCTTAATTTAAATTCACTTTAATGCCAAATAATGATATAATGTTCATGAACATAATTTCTTTGTAGTTTATGTAACAAAATCCTATAGAATACAAATGGGCAGAAAATCTAAGGTAAACACATAGAATAGTGAAGGGAAGAGGATGAAGAATTTTTATTCTCTTTGTTTTGAGAAGAGAGATATTTTGCTTATTCAACTACTATACTTTAAAAACATATATTTACTTTTTAAGTGGGAAGTTTTCTTCCTGCATTTGATCTTAATAAACTCTTAGTCATTGTCAAACTGCATTAGCCATTATACGCTATCAATTTTACAGTGAATTATTAATAAATTTGTTTTAATGAAGGCTTTGCAGCTCTTCAATATACTTCCAAAATTTGGAGTGTTTTTCAAAACAAGTTGGCAATATGCTGATAATTACATCCAAGCTCGTTTTCAAACTCAAAACAAAACAAAAAAAGACCATTGTTTTCTAAATCTGTGCTCTTATTTCTTTTCTGTGTGAAATAATAATAATAGTTTTCCAAGTTCAATTTAATATGCCTTCTTTAGTAGGCTGTTTGTTTATGATGACTGAAAATTTTTATCTTTAACATACATTTACTTGCTTTTTAAATTGTTCTTTTTGTAGAAAGTAGTGGAGTTATTTTGTTTCTAACATCATTGTAAATTGTTCCTCTAATACTATACTTCCTGAAATATCTAATATATCACCATATTTTAGATAATTTCTATTTTT
>PVLC010024298.1:0-24962 GCA_004027655.1 Graphiurus murinus
CTGAAAAACAAAAGTGTCCTTTTCCTTTGGAATTCCAGACATAACACAGCTTCTGGAAGTGAAGAGAAGATTGAGTCTAGCACAGAGCTATTCTTACCTTTACCCTTGGGAAAAGTTGAATTTGCTCTAGGGTAAGACACAAGGCAAAATGTCATTGTCTTAGTAATATTTTCACTAAATTATCTAACAACTTCCAAAGCATTTCTGTAAATATTTCTAATGTTTAATTTGACAATAACAAAAACCATCTTTAACCCCTGACTTTTAAATTAATCATTATCATCATCATCATCATCATCATTTGTGGTACTGAGGATTGAATCCAGCAGCATTCTACCTCTGAGTTATACCCCCAGCCCTTTTTATTTTTTGTTTTGAAACAGGGTCTTGATAGGTTTCTGAGAGTCTCACTAAGTTGCTGAGACTCTCCTCTAACCTGCAATCCTCCTGTTTTAGCCTCTCAAGTACCAGGATTACAGGCATGAGCCACCATGCTCTACTTTAAATTAATTTTTACAGTTACCAAATTCACTTAAGGCCTAGGCCATTAACAAAAGATAGGGTAGGTCCCAAAGCCATAATGGTGGTTTGGGAGCAAGCATTTTCAGTAAAAAAACTCTCTCATTCAAACATGTGTGAGCTTTAAATCTTAGGCGCAGACACTGATGAAGGTTAAAAGGTTAGTGATTCATATTCTGGATTTGTCACTAGGCTACTTGTTACAACCAGTTTCTGGAAGTGACTGACAATGGACATAATCATGTCTTTTTGTGCTGCACGAGCAAGTATGTTTCAGAATGAAAACCAAGATTTTTTTTTATTATTATCAGAAATTCTCATAGCATACTAGATACTAATAAGAGGATCAAAATGTACAGGACCCTGTCTTACCAAACAGTGCCTGATTTGGTGCCAGATGAAGAGGGTTAGTTAAATATATAAGGTCTTATCATAATAGATGTACTTTTTTCTCCACATATGTGAGAGTATTCCTTGTTGTTATTTAATGATACCATACTGTCTTTAGTTTGACCTTACAACATCTTTATTCTTCAGTTGGGCTTTATTTTTTTTTTCTTAAGATTTACATTATAGTTAACTTTTTATTTTCTGTGTCTCAGAGTTGCTATTATTTTTTTGGACTAAGATCTTAGAGTAAAAAAAGAAATCTCAACTTTTTTAGTTCTTATGAAGTGTCATTCAAGGTCTTGATCACCGGTTTGTGCATGGTAGGCAAATACTTCAAAGTTTTCTGAAAAAAATTTTTTTTTAAATTTAAATCTCTGGATTAGAAATGAGAGAATCCAGTCCTTTTGCTGAAGAGGAGGCCTGGAAATGAGAGGAGACTGGACTTCAGCACCTCTAATTTCTGGCCATCTACCTAGCTGAGAAGCGTATGCAGACTGTTTTACCTCAATACATCTCCCGAGTAAATAGGATACTACAGATAGTGTCTCCATTGTAAGATCTAAACTCTATGCTTGAAAAACATTAAGTTAGTGCATGGACTAGAATGGTTGTCTAGGAAATAATGAACATCTCTTTGTGTGTGTGTGTGTGTGTGTGGTACTGGGGATGGAACCCAGAAGCATTCTATCCCCAAGCTACACCCCCAGCCCTATTTTATTTTTTATTTTCAGTGTCTCACTAAGTTATGAAGTACCTCGTGAAGTTGTTGAGGCTGGCCACAACCCTATAATCCTTCTGTCTCAGCCTTCCAAATTCTGGGATTACTGGCATGTGCCACCACACTTGGCTCAGACATCATTTTTATTAATACACTTTCTGGTGTCTGGAAGGTTACCTTTTTTTTTTTTTTTTGCAGTACTGAGGATTGAACTCAGGGGCATTCTACCTCCGAGCTATACCCGCAGCCCTATTTTTTATTCTTTATTTTGAAACAGGGTCTCACTAAGTTGCAGAGTGCCTCACTAGGTAGCTGAGGCCACGAACCTGGATCCTCCTGTCTCAGCCTCCCAAATGCTGGGATTACAAGCATGCACCACCATGCTCGGCTTTGGAAGGTTACTTTTAAGGTGAGGACCTTGTTGATTGTGTGATGGAGTCTCGTTAGCAAGGCCATGCTTCAAAGAGGCTTGATGTAGTCATGGATTGATTAACAGCTGAGTCTGTGCAATCAATGGCATTGCTGGCTGAGCTGGGTTACCTTTCTCTCTCTCTCTCTCTCTCTCTCTCTCTCTCTCTCTCTCTCTCTCTCTCTCTCTTCCCCCAGGGCCTTATTTTATTTTTTATTTGGAAACAGGGTCTCAATAAGTTTCTGAGGGCCTTACTAAGTTTCTGAGGCTGGCTTTGGACCTGTGATCCTCCTGCCTCAGCCTCCCAAGTACTGAGATTACAGTTGTGACCACCACACCCAGCAGGGTTACTTCTTTTTATGATCAGGTGTGTACATGACCAGGGAATGGGTAGGACTGATTGTCTTGGTGATGGATTTACTGGTCAAAAACACATGGTCAAGGTACTCATGACAATTCAACAATAGCCATTTGAAAATAAATAAAAAACCTGAAACTGGTTAAAAAAAAAAGTTTAGTGGACAGCAAGATTTGTCAGGTACAGAGCTACATGGATTCTGATGACTTGTTTATTTCATGCATGAAGTATACTTCCAATAAGCTACTTTCAGAGAGGGGTCTAAAAATGAGTGGTATTCAGGTCAGATTTTACTTCAGTACACTTCTTTTAATTTAGTATTTATTTATTTGCTTATTTATTTGCTTATTTATTTGCTTATTTATTTATTTATTTATTTATTTATTTATTTATTTATTTATTTATTTATTTAGTGTGTGTTGCTGGGGACTGAATCCAGAAACACTCCACCTCTGAGCTATGCCACAAGCCCTATTAATTTTTTCTTTTGAAACATGGTCTCACTAAGTTCCTGAGGGTCTTGCTAAGTTGCTGAGGCTGACCCCAAACCTAGGCTCCTTCTGTCTCAGCCTTCCAAGTACAGGGATTGTAAGCATGTAACGCCACTCCCAGAAACCTTTTTAACTTTATATTTAATATTAGTAAACATCTATAACATGATATCACAAATTCACATAACTGATTTCTTTATTCTGTAGATGTTTGCTTTCGGGAAGACACTAGCTCTGGGATGGAGAAATGGTTTCACGTGAAGACTTCCACAATAGTGCACATAAGCCATCCACATTAGTGCAGAAATGAAACCAATATCATGGCAGAAATTTTGATAGTTTGTAACCCACTAATTTTTCAAAACTACATACACAGAGCTATTTTTAAAAACCTAGTATTTATTAACACATCTGTTACATGCTAAAATAGAACTGTTAGCAACTCTGAGATGCTCTCAGAAATAGTGAGACTTGTCTAAATGCATTCAGTTCCTAAAATTTGGTCTTTGAGGAGTTTAACATGCACAGCTGGGTCTTGTTATTGATGCCAGTGGAATTTGTAGCACTATCTATTTTATGACAGTTCACACCTACTTTTTTTACCTTATAAGGTAAAAGGCCCAAACTCTCAATGTTCATTATACATAGGTCTATATTTAGAAACAAAATATGGTTTTTGCAAGCCAAAGAGAAATAGGAATTCAGTCTCCAGATGCTGTTTTTGAAAAGAAGCATCTAAATAGTTGCTGCCCAATGTCATGATAATGTTGTTGGCTAAGATACTTTTAGCCTGTTTTCCTAAAGCCAGATTTCCATTTTTTAAAATATGACATCTAAGCTACTTAAATGCATAGTTGAGACTAAAATGAAATGAAACTTCAACTATTATAAAAACACTGATGAAGTGGCTCAGTTTTATTTTATTGGAGTATTTATTTATTTGTGTGGTACTGAAGATTGAACCCAGGGGCATTTTACCTCCAAGCTACATCCCCAGCACTTTTTATTATTTAGAGACAGGGTCTCACTAAGTTGCTGACAGCCTCACTAAATTGCTGAAGCTGGTTTTGAACCTGCAATCCTCTTGTCTCAGCCTCCCAAGTACTGGGATTACAAGTGTGCACCACCATGCCTGGCTCTGGAGTTTATATTTAGAATCATGCCCCTTCCTTGCATTATGGAGGGATTTCTTATATTATATATAGCAAGCCATTCAAAAATCTAATCAACCTAAATATAATCAATCTAATAAAAAATCTAATCACAGTATATTGTGATTGATTCTCTTGGAAAAGCTTCTTTATTCTTGGTATTTCTCTTTCTCTTGGAATTGTCTTGACCACACAAGGCTAGATTCTCCACCCTACCAGAGAGATCATTTTTGAACTATATGACCCAGCTCTAATTGATGGATGGGGGTACCTTCCCCAAGCTATCTTATCAAAGCCTTTATTTGTGGTTGTCTTTTCTTGCTCTTTGTATTTGTTTGTTTGTTTTAAAGTAGACCAGGAAAGCGATTTTCCATAGGAGATATGAAATGGTCTCCATCAAACGGCAGGGGTACACAATTAGAATAATATAGTCAAGAGCGATGGAAAAATGTTTGGTTGACTTTGAGTCTTCTTCAAGCCCTTTCAGGGTCCAACTATAACTCTACTTTCCTGAGGTTTGAAATTATATTTGCCTAATTTATAAGATAGCTTATAAATGTAAATATACTATCTTGTTCCAAAGACCTATTTATAGGACAATCTGTTTTCATTCCTAATGATAATAAAAGATATATAAGCTCTAGACTATGATTCCCAACCTATTTTAATGCCTGTGTGGATTTCATTGAAATGATCACAAAATGGAAAACTTGGGACTTACTGGGTTAATACCCATGAGCATGAATAGGGAGTAGTGAATCCTCAAGACTGACTCAAGCTTCACATAGCTTGCCTACAGCCTGATGAAGCCCTGAGGCAGAACTACTCAAGTACACCACTCCTGTCCTTGACTTCAGACACTGTATGACATAATAAATGTTTGATGGTTTCAGCTGCTAGATTTTGTGGTAATTTTTAATCTTTTTATTGGTGCAATGTAATTATATATCATACTGAGATTCAAAGTGATTCAAACATACATGCACGCTTCACTAGATGCATTTCCCTCCATATACCCATATACTCCTTCCTCCCTTCCCATATATGTTAGTGAGATTGGTAGTGAAACCCAGTACTTTGTTATCAGTCTTATCAGATAAGATAACCTTATCTGGACTACCTTCTCTCCCCCGCCCCCCACGCCCCCATCCCCTCTCCTAATCTCCTTCCACTATTTTATTGTTTTCTCTCATTTGACTGAAGTGCCTTTTGCTTCCTATTTTTGTTCTATCTTCCTCATATGAGATAAAACCTGGCCCTTGAGGAGACTGGCTGATCTCACTTAGCATAATATTCTCTAGTTCCACCCATTTTCCTGCAAAGGACATAATTTTGTTCTTTGTAGCTGACTGAGTAAAATTCCATTGCATGTATATCCCACAGTTCTGTTATCCAATCATCTGTTGATGGACACCTAACTTGGCTGTTGGTTCGATAATTTGGCTGTTGAGAATTGTGCTGCTGTAAACATGGGTATGCTTGTATCACAATAGTATTCTAACTCCAATTGCTTTGGAAAGATATGAGTGATATGGCTGGGTCATATGGTGGTTCCATTCCTAGTCCATTTTAAAGCACAAATAAAAAATATAGTTGCTTAATATACATTTGTTAAATGAATATCTGAATATATATATATAAAATTGCTCACAAAGAACAAGAAATCTATTTTAAAAATTGCTGAATTCATGGGAGCTTTATGCCTTATGTGTGGTCTCTATGGATATGAAAAGAAAACTACTGTCACACAAAAAGTTTAAGAAATGTATCAGCATCTAATAATATCATAGGTATTAGTATCATACTTGAAAGAGTTAGAAACATTGGCATGGATCATTGTTTATAAAATTGAAGTGATTCTGAATTAGATTAAAGAAAAACCAGTCCATTTTGCAAAGTGGTTTATTTTTTACATAGTCATATATAAACATTTATAACATATACTTATACATACATGTGTATGTATATATACACAGATTCCTAAATATTTGACATGCTAGTAGAAATCACATTGCTTAAAATAAAATTTAAACTAAAGTCTGACTGATAGTAAACAATGAAAAAATATTACATATTAATGTTTGTTTTCTTATTAGAAAGCTATATGGTTAAATTCAGAAAAATCCGTCTATTTATATCTAAGTGCTTAAAAGACACATTGAAAACCAAGGCACTTTGGACAAACTTCTTCTGCTGGATCATATTAATTGAGTTAACTAGCTAATGGATCCTGATGCAGGTGCGAGGAAGAGACATTTGATAAACAATGGCAATATATAAATTGCCAGAAAAATTATTGGTTTTATAAGAAGGTAGGGAAACTTCCATCATAACTAACTGATTTTACTGTGGAGGAAAGAATGTTTAAATTACTTTGTCATTTTGGGGAGGTTTTCTTGATATCTTTAGTTTTCACTGAGATGCTGGGTGCACATCTTGGGGTAAGTGTACCACAAAGATGGTATATGGATGTTTAGTTACTAGTTTTTAGCATATATCTCCTATCTGAGGGAGGAATGGTTTGCTACACTATATTTTTTCCTCTATGTAATAATTCTTTTTCTTGATGCTTAGATTCCTAATAAAATTGTTGGATTCCATATAATTCATGCATTTGATTGATTCATCCATTCATCAAGAAACACTGGAGCATTTATCCAGCTATATTTGTAGAGTTGTTAATAATTAGAAAATTTTCTTTATTGGTTTCTTTCATATAGTTCTCTCTACTTTTGGGTTGAGCATATGCAGTGCCATTGAAAGTAGTCACCTTTTATCTGGGAAAACTCAGCTTATAAGAAGTTTCTATTTAGTTCTAAGTATTTTACACAATAGCATTATAAGGTAAACCTTAAAACACAACTAAATCCAAATAATTTGACATTGTGAAATGGGTAGCTAAAGAGAGGTCAGAGCAAATACACAACTAGTTATGGAGGTCTTAAACTATTACATTATCAGGAAACATCATTCTATTTTCTGGACGTTGACAATTATTCAGTAACCAGTGACTGGGTACATTCATCTCGGACCATTCTCCTCATCTCCTTGCTTTATTAATGGATTCAATAGATACTTATTAACTATCCACTAGTGCATTAGGGATAAAACAATACTGCCAGCACAGTCCTGGCTCCTCAGGAGTGTACAGTGCAGTCTATTAATCTGTCAACATCATAACTCTGCTGAGGTTTTGTATTGTGCTATTTCCTTCTTGGTTAGGGGCTTGGAGACTTCCACAGCACGTAGCTGAGGCTCATTTCAAAGGGGTCACAAGGGTTTTGCTATCTCTTACTGTTGGCTGTAGGATTTGGACACATGTTGGGTTGGATGTTTTCTCCCAGGCCTGCATTCTGTGTTTTCTTTGGTAGCTCACTATAGTAAGCTGTTGAAAAAAGTCAATTTATCTTAAAGAGAATCAATTTATATGATGCCAATTATTATCATATTTGGAAATATCATTGTTTTCTCTTATACTTTACATTTTTCTTTGAGATTTTCAGATTTGGAAGATTTTTATCTGTACTTTTATGCTTCACCTTTGATAGAAAACTATGTTCCATCTCATTTTGGTGCCTATCATCAGAGCTCACCCAGAGGAGCTGGTTGACTAGGTTTAGGGTGAAATGAGGGAACAGAATTCTGATCTGCTACAACATTTTAGGATATAAATCATATATCAAAGATCTGGCCTGCAAAAGTGCTGTTGAGAATTTCACTGCCAGGAACTCTTATGATAATTCCTACAAAGGCTTGAATTAAATAATTTTAGGTGGGAATTTCCATTATCATTTTAGGATTCAATTTTGAATTCTCAACCCATATTAATAGGTTAAGTGAGACAAAATACAAGGAGCTCAACTGTTTTTAGGCACAAAATACAATAGTAAATTTTCCTCTTATTATAAAAATTTAAAAATAAGGTTATTTAAGCATCTAAAATACAGAATAGCAGAAAACAAATATTTAAAGAAATAAATATGAGTAATATATGGAACCTGGTCACTGATTTATAACTTTGTAATAATGGCTTAATCTTATCCCTGGCTGTCAATCAGCATGTATATTTATGAATGCACACTGAAACATGCTTTGAGTCATATCTTGGCAATAATTGAGAGTTCAGACCCAAGTCATTAGAACAATTTAACATCAAGCTCCCCAAGCTGTTTTACTGAGTGATTATAAGCAGTTTGTTTTCCTTCTTGGACAATATGAGTTATTAAAAGGATGACATTTGCCGGGCGTGGTAGCGCACGCTTGTAATCCCAGCATTCGGGAGGCTGAGACCAGAGGATCCGGGTTCGCGGCCAACCTTAGCTACCTAGTGAGGCCCTCCGCAACTTAGTGAGACTCGGTTTCAAAAATAAAAGAATAAAAAATAGGGCTGGGGGTATAGCTCGGAGGTAGAACGCCCCTGAGTTCAGTCCCCAGTACCGCAAAAAAAAAAAAAAAAGGATGACATTTATTTGCACTTCTAAGTAATCTGACTTAGAAAATCTATACCACTTTCTTGGTATCTTCTGTATCTTTTGGGAGATGAGAAGAATTATTGACTATTTGGGATTTCTGGTATCCTAAAAATATAGGATGATTAGTTATGAACACTTAAAGTGAATTAGTTTCCATGCTATTATCACTTATAATCTAACTTGTTAATACTTATCTCCAATGAAATGTGTTGGCTGTTGTAGCTGAAATCATACAATACTAATTTTCTTTAGTAAGAGATACTTTCTCAACCTATTTTTATACAACTGTCTCCTGAATGGATATAAAGATAAGACAAAGTAATACTAGAATCTGATCTTATTACAAATATAACAATCTTGCTAGATTACTTCATCAGAAAAAAGTGTAGAGAGAGCAAGTTGAAGACATGTTAAGAATAGACCCAAGAAGGGAGGAAACTCCTATATATACTTTAGGTGCTCAATGTCTCTGAAGAGGAAGGCTGGAAAGCATCCAAACCTAAGAGGATGAAACCAGAATTAGGGACCAAAGATGCTCAAAGTCTCTGGAGTAAAGGGCACATCAAAGACAGTTTCACCTCTTTTTCAATCTTTCCAGTGTCTCTCCCTGGATTCACTTTATTATTACTAAAAATAATAATAGTAGAAATAGCTTTCATCCATTAAGTGAAATTTCAATGATATGTCAGTCACTTAATTTCTTTGTAAATCTACTAAAGTCCTATAAAATTCCCAAGAAGTAGGTATTATTTTCACAAATGTGACAAATGAGATTCAGAGAAGATAAGTCTGTGCTTGTGGCCAGAGAACAAGTAAGGGACAGGCAGATCTGGGACCTGCGGCCAAGTGCCTCTGATCTCAATCCCTTGCTTTTAGCTGTGTATTTCACTTAGGCTTACATCCACACCTCACTCTCGAGGTCTGCTTGCAGCTCCTTTGTGGACTTTCATGGACATACTTGCTGGAAAGAACAAGGGATACAACCCAAACCAAAAATGCTAAGTGAATCTTTCCAATAATTGATGTTTGCCAAAGCAGTTTTTCTTTCAATCCCTTTTTAGACAGAGCTCAACTTTCATGTTTTAATTAAACAGATTTTGAGTTCAATTCCACTCTCTCTAAGATTAAAACCAATGAATAAATCAGGAAGCATAATGACTTTTGGAGAACATCCAGTAGTAATAAATCTGTCATGACCAAGTAAAGGATACATCACATTAAAGAATCAAACTTTGATGTTTGGCCAAGTATTAAAACGTGCAAATGTCCCTTGTGATGCATTATGCATGTTTAAGAAATGGTGATGACATGGGCTATTTTGAAGGCTCTGCAAATACCCTTTTTTGGAATTATTTGTTTCTGAAGTCATCCTAAGATATTAGCAACTCATATGCCCATTTTAAAACATGTATGGCTATCATAGATAGGTTATACTTTGAAATTTAAGTTGAGGAATAATTTAATCTGGTGAGCAGAGAACTAGGTTAGAAGCCTGAATTTGTCACTTTTAACTTGTTTGATATTCAGCAAATCATCTAATTTCTCTGAGGTTTGACGTGGCTATGAGTCTTTTTGTTAAAATACTACTTCATAAATTTGAGAGGATTCAATGAATTCACAAAAATTGCTTTGCACATGGTAGGCATTCTATGATGTCTATTTTAAAGAATTGCTACGCAAATCAAATGAGATAATGATACTAAAGGATTTCACATTGCGAGTACTCAACAAAGGTATCAACTCTCTTCCCTAGATACCCTTTTCTACTGTAGTAGTTCATTGGTCTTATGTAATTCACACCATCTTGAGAGTTATCATTACTATAGCTACTCAGTCATTAATTTGTTTGTACATTCATACAAACAAGTACGTATTAACTAACTACTGGGTTCCAGGCACTATTCTAGGCTTTTGGTATTGGTTGTACCAAAGGGAATCAGACATGATTGTCACCATAATAGGGATTCATTGTAGGTCTGTGAGAAGGTCATAATGGAGCTGAGCTGTTACAGATGAACAAATGCTCTCCAGGCTAAAAAAGAAGGCAGGGAATTTTAGAAAAAATGGAGCTGCTTGCTTGACGAAAACTTCAGATATAAAAACCCCTTAATCTATCTAAGGAACTCCAATCTTGGTATGGATGGAATGTAGGTGAGAAGTAGGGCTTTCAGAGGAGTAATTCTGGGAAGGTAGGCATGGAGGACCATAGACTGGCTATTGCAGGTTTCAACACACCAGGCTAAGGCGATTGTGGTTTTCTTTGTAAAAACATAGGGAGCATGTGAGCAGGTGTGATGAGCAGATTAGTTTATCAGAAAATCTCAGTCAAAGCCAAGTAGATCATGGAGTGTGTATGTGTGTGTGTGTGTGTGTGTGTGTGTGTGTGTGTGTGTGTGTGGCTGCGATGTACAGAGAGAGCTATTGGATTATAATGATCATAGTCCAGGAGTAAGATGAAGTAAAATTGGCTTCAGATATTTGAAAGGGGAATGGATGGATTTCAAATAGGTTATTTATGACTCAATTCAAAATGTGATCTCCATTTGCAAGTTGAGGGAAGTGAGAATAGGAATTTAGACGCTGTTCGGGCTTATATGATACTATTCATTAAGAGAGGGAGACTAAAAATTTTGAAAAAACTATGAAGACTTCAGGTTTGCATTACTTTAGTTTATGATGTCTGGGAGATACTTAGGTGTGCTATCTGGTTGAAATTGGAGGTGTGAGTCCAGAGCTTAAAGGTCTTAAATGCAGATGCATACTGGGGAAGTATTAGCAATTAATGGAGGCTATGAGCCAGGGTTGGTACGAGGAACGTCAAAGCCAACCCACAAAAAAGAAGACACATTAGACGCAGGGGGATGATGGAGAATCGGAGAATTCAAAGAAGGGAAGAGGTTCAAGAAGGAGTCCAGAGATTTAGAGTGTTGAGATTTGAAAAGTCCATTGGATAAATCCTAGTAGAAATGCATAATTAGTTCTAGATGAAAGACTTTCTAAAACAGAAAAGGAGATATGGACTGTTTGCTTATTCTCTGTTCTAAGCAAAATAAATATCTGGCAATGACTGGTGCTCTCAAGGAGGCCCAACTGCTTGGACTGATGGTTGTCCTAACTGATGGCTCTTTCATGTACATCAGTCGCAATTCCTTTAGGGTTGTATTGCGTTGCCAACACTTGCATGATGCTCACAAGACTCTTTTCAATTTGCTGGCTCATTTTCTCACAACAATCTTATATCTATTTTATAAACAGGGAATTTTCTCTTAAACAGGTTAAATGAGGGGGCATGGGCCACCACAGTTGGGGTAGAAAAGCGGGAACAGAACCATGGCTTAGCATTTAATTTTTATACCTTTATTGGTGCATTATAGTCTCACATCATAAATTCATAGTGAGAGAGATAGACATGCTCAAAACACACAAAGGGCTTTTCCCTGGCTCCCTCCCTTCCCCACTATTCCCTTCCTTATACAAATATTGAGATTAACATTAGTATTCTCACATATGTACATGTCAGTGGAAGTGTTTCCTTCATTAACCCCCCCCCCACACACACACACCAGACAAGCTCCCTGGCTCCGTTGAAGTTTATCCTCCATTATCTAACGTCCCTCTTGTATCCCAATTATTCCCTATCTTCTGCATATGAGAGAACACATGTGACCCTTCACATTCTGTGACTGGTTAATCTCACTTGCTATATTGTTCTCCAGGCCCATCCATTTTCCTGCAAATGATATAATATTGTTCTAATTTATTGCTGAGTAGAATTACATTGTGTGTATATCTCATAATTTTATAATCCAGTCATCTGTTGATGGATACCTGACTTGGTTTCATAATTTGGCTATTATGAATTGTGCTGCTATAAACATAGATATGCACGTATTACTATAATATTCTGATTTCAATTCCTTTAGAAAGAGACCCAAGAGTGGATTAGTTGAATTATATGGTGGATCCATTCCCAGTTTTCTGAGGAATCTCCACATTAATCTCCATAATGGCTATACTAATATGCAATCCCACCAACAGTGTAGAAGAGTTCCTATTTCCCCACATCCTCACCATCAGTTATTGCTGTTGGACTTTCCAGAGACTTTGGAATTACTAGAGGGAGGCATAGGTCCAATACTCTAACATATAGGCACAGGTGGAAACTTCCTCAATAAGACCCCCAAAGCTCAGGAAATTAAACAATAATTAACAAGTGGGATAACATTAAACTAAAAAGTTTCTGCTCATGAAAGGAAACCATCAAGAGTCTAAAGAGAACCTACAGAATAAGAGATCTTTTCCAACTATTCCTCTGATAGATGACTAATATCTAGAATATACAAAGTACTTAAAATACTTAACACTAAAAAAACCAAATAACCCAATCAAGAAATGAGCAACTGAACCAAATAGACAAGTCACAAAAGAAGAAATACAAATAGTCAATAAATATATGGAAAAACGTTCAACATTATTAGCAATCAGGGAGATACAAATCAAAACTACACTGAGATTCCATGTAACCTTGATTAGGATGACACTCATTATGGTTTAACATTTTAAAAAAGGGGTAATTGGGAGCTAGCCATATAAATACTTACATGTATGGACAGTAGGGCAGAAACAATGATTTCATACCCTGGAATCCATCTGTCACATAAGAAATGTTCAATCAGTATTTATTGAACCATTGATCAAATAAAGCAAAACCTTTGCTGAGAATAACAACATAGTTGCATACAGTGCCAATTTGAGTAAAGATATAGGGTAAGTTTAGTACTGTGTTGAAATTTAATAAATATCAGTGAAGAGACAGAAGAATGGAAGGCTTTGTTAGTTTTATGATTGCAATCTGATACAATTTTAAGGTCACTGCATTTATGCTTCACTATATGAACAAAACCATGTTTCTATATTATCTCATTTAATCTTCACAAAATCTCTGAGAACTAATTCCTGATATCAAACTTCAAGGGGAGACGTTAAATAACTTGTCCAGAGTTACATAGACATGAAGCTCATTTAAAAAAAACCAAGAAACCTGAATCCAGATTATTTATATTCGCCATGAGATTATATGTCCTTCTCAGATATGTCAAACAGACTTTTCATAATATTTCGCCATTTCTTTGATTTCATATAGATTAATAACTGAGAAAATCCGAATCATTTACAGCAATGTTTGTAGCAACTGAAGACCAATTATACCATCATATAAATAATTAATAATGTACCCAACCTTAGAAATGACTATCTTTACCCATATCTTACACATAGATAAGAACTAAAATACCAGTTAAGTTTTTTCTTTTTTTTTTTTTGCGGTACTAGGGATTGAACTCAGGGGCATTCTACCTGCGAGCTACACCCCCAGCCCTATTTTTTATTCTTTATTTTGAAACCAGGTCTCACTAAGTTGCAGAGTGCCTCACTAGCTAGCTGAGGCTGGCCGCGAACCTGGATCCTCTGGTCTCAGCCTCCCGAATGCTGGGATTACAAGCGTGCGCCACCACGCCTGGCTTAGTTTTTTCTTTGTCTTTCTTTTTTTTTTTTTCCTGTGGTACTGGGCATTGAGCCCAGGAGTGTTCTGTCTTTGAATGAAAGCCCCAGCCTTATTTTGAAATAGAATCTTGCTAAGTTGCTGAGGGTCTCACCAAGTTGCTGAGGCTGGTCTCAAACCTGCAATCCTCCTGTATTAGCCTACTAAGTACTGGGGTTACAGGTGTGTGCCACCTTGCCTGACTAGTTTTCTTCTATTAATATAAGATGTCTAGATGATTAGCAAGATGCTGACCAAAATCAACATAAAAAGGAAGCAGAATGGAAGCATTTACAAAAACACTATTATTAAGCAATCATTGTTTTATTTTTTAACATTTTTTTAAATTGGTGCATTGTAATCATACATCTTTGTTAGGCACAAACTGATAGAGGCATACATGAACACATCTCTCACTTAACCCTTCCCCAATTCCTGCCCCATTCTGTCTCCCCTCCCTCCTTCTCATGTTCACTTCAGTGATTGACTTTGATATGTTTGTGAAAGTACATCATGTGCATTAGGGTGTTTTCCTCCCTACCCCCTCACCTTCAGTTAAGTCACCTTCTTTGCTCATCTAAGCTGTCTCCTTCTTCATCTAGAGTCTCTCTTTATGACCCACTTTCTCTTTAGCTTCTGCATATTAAGGAGAGCATAGAAGTTTTTACTTTTTGTGACTGAGTAATCTCATTTAATATAATGTTTTCCAGTTCTTCTTTATGGTTGAATAAAATTCCATTGTGTACATAGCCCATAGTTTTGTAATCCATTAAATTAAATAAGCCTCATCAGATTTAATTATTTAGAATTATTTTACATTCTTTATATTAATGGATAATACTAATTCAGGTAATATTAAGCCTGTGCAAAAATATTAGCCCAATATTTTGCAAATTGTTATTGCTACTATAAATTTTTTTCTCTGGTACAAATGGTTAACTTACTATTTAAAGCAATATCATTCTAACATAGAAATCAACTCATAAGTAATTGCTTCATATCATACTTCTTACATTCTAGTCGAATATTATTATATCCTACTACGAAAGATATTCTTTGATTTAACTTGTATGAAAATGTATAAGACTGTCTTGCACAATGATATTTTGCTCTGCTGATACAGAAATTGGAAACAGTGACTTGTGTAAATTATCTCTAGTATACAGAGAGAATTGAACCTATCAGACTACTTCAGATCTGTTTTGACTATTGTTAAAATTTTGGCATTAAAAAAGTCTAAATCTTAGGGGTAATCTCCATTACAACAGAGGTTTCTTACATATTCAGTACTCATGGGTTTTGTCTCTTTTTTTTTCTTTTTAATCTATGGAAATTGTCTTTTGCTTTACCAAAATTCTTCTTTGCTCTATTTTTTATGTAGCCTCATTTATTGTGGTGAAATTTTTAACCAGTGTAAGCACTTCATAAGTAACACTGCTTTTGATTTCCATCAAAGTTTAAAAATATTTCCTAATCTTATTGTTTTAAAATTAATCAGCCATATTTGCTGTATCCAAAAATGTATACATTTTTATCTCATCCTCCTCTTAGTCTTTATGATTCTTGATTTATGAGATTTTAATTTCTCCTGGAAGCCTCAACTTCCCCTTTATTATCTTAATTTCTCTTCCATGGACATTTTCAGCATCATCATTTGGTTTCTGACTTCAGAGATCAGAAATATACCCACTATTCTAATGAAGTCAAATGGCATATTTTTTTTTTTTTGCTTTTTAGGAAGATGTTAGGATATTTGCTTGTGCTTTTTCTGATTAGCCAAACAAATACATGTATTTCCCAGGGCAATAGTGTGGGGTTCTGGTTCTAGCTCCAATATTTTGTAAAAAGCTTGAAAACCATCATGCTTATCCTTATGGCAAGAAAAACCTGAATAAACTGAAAAATAATGTTTGTTGGACCCATTAGAGAGCTGAGATCACAGGGTAAACTGTTAGGACGAAATCTGGAGGAAGGCAAATCTCAAGAGTCATGACTGACATTGGTCTACCTGGCTGCATAAACAGATATCAACATACCTGGCTTCATAAGCTGGGCTCCAGTAGAACAGAGGATTATACCTGAGAGAGCTGAATGACTCAGACTCTCTGAGGGGTAGTGCTTAAGGAAGTTCCAAGTCAACACAGGAGGTAAAAGCAAGAATGCTAGTGAAATTGGAAGCCACTGGCATATACATCTATGGCAAATATAAAACACAGTCCATCTCCTGAGAAGATTAATATAAAATCTCACATTAAAGACCTACTTCCCTCAATTCCTATTATTTGATATCGTTTGCTCAGCCTTCAACAAAATACTACAAGGCATGCTAAAAGCCAAGAAAAAAAAAAATCTGAGCCAGAGAGACCAAGCAGGGATTGGAATTGTACTCAGATATGACACAAGTGTTGGAATTATCAGGCCAAGATAGTCATTCCTTGAGAGGTCTACTGTGCCACAAGTCCTGACTCATGCCTGAAGAACTAATAATTATAAAATAAAATCCCTGAAAAGCCAATATTTGAGCTATATCACACACACAAAAAAATTTGGAAGTATTGTAGAGAAATTGCATACTTGTTTCTGTATAGAACAGTTATTATCCAGAGAAAAAGCTAAGTCACAGAAAGTGAAGGGTTGTATGTTTTCCCTCATATGTGGAAGCTAGGGAGAAGTTGGAAATACAAGGGAGACTTTAGATAGAGGAGGAGAAACCCCAGGGGAGTGATAGAAGTGGTCCAGGAGAGGGTGTAGGGGAGGGAGACTTGATGAAGGAAACACTTCCACATAAACTGTGTCCATGTATGAAATTATCAATGCCAATCTCAATGTTGTGTACAGGGAAGGGGAAGGAGTGGGTGGGATCTGGGGAGAAGCTCACCAAGTGCTGTGCGCATGTATGTCCCTATCACTCTGAACTTCCCTTTGATGTGTTATGACAATGCACCAATAAAAGTATATTTAGAAAAACAAAACAAAACAAAGGCTAGAAATCTCCCAAGATAGGCTGGACTAAGGTTATTGAGTGAAACCTTATAGAGTTTGCTATTGTCAGCCCTTTTCTTAAATGTGGCTGGAGGGGTGGGGTGTAGGGAGAGAGGGAAGGAAATGGTGCACTTGGTGTATTGTGAGCTAGATATGTCATCACTTTCAATGGTTTAGAAACTCGAAACAAATAGAGTTATCAACACATAGGAAAGGGTTTATATTTAATATCGTTTCCTTCGGAAATCTCTGGTTTTCTAGCTGAGATTTGTCCTCCTGCTTGGTTGTTTTTGGTGCACTCTGATTTATTGCTAGGCTCATGAGTCATTTGCCTCTCCTGCTCTAAGGGGGAAAAAAAAATCTTTTTCCCATTGATTTCAGGTCTATGTCAGTGGCTGCATGTGACACACTTGACGATAGCCTGAACCATAGGCTGTGACACAGAGACTGATGTACAGAGCACAATGACAGGAATTCGAGTGAGCATGTCATGGAGTTTTTTATTTCCCCAGAGATAGTTGTGTGGAAGACACGGGAAATACACTGACGTTATTAGCGATGTATTTATAACAGTTTGTACTCCCACCCTAGGTCCCATTGTTGAACTGCCATTGTTATTTCCATAAAAATCACACTAGGCAGCTTCAAGTTTATACAAATGATTTATTTCCACACTTGCAAGGGTGAGAAATGGTTCTTGAAAGCAATCATTTACTTGAGAAAAAAATTTCAAGTGAGTCCTAGGGGGGTACAGGGTGAAGAATGCCGTCCGAGTCTATCCTGTAACAGGCTCAACATAATTACGTAAACTTTGTCTAAAGAACAAGATAGTTATTGTATTAACATTAACATTGCTCATAACTATGAGTATAACAAATTAAAGAATGTTTATTTAAGCTGTGGATTTATTTGAGTTCCTTATTGTTAATGACCACACGTAACACTAACAATAATTCTACTGACTTTATACTGTCTACGTTCATCTAAGAATAAAGAGGATGATTTTATGGGATTTCCTATTAGATGACCACCTCAAAAGTTTTAAAGACAAATTAAGTTTATTTTTAACTTTATGAAATTTTCTAGACATATCTAAATCAAATATATCTGGTAAACTTTTAACTTAATAGCAATTGGGAAGAACTGGTTCTGATTGTGGGAGAATACTTAATTGCTTTTATTCTAAAAATATCTAAGCCATAACTAGACTACTAAATTAGGTTAGTTACTACTGCTTATAACTAGATAACCACTAGTTAAACTACTACTAGTTATAACTAGCCTAGTTACTACTAGCCACGACCAGACTACTGCATTCAAATGATTTTGCCTTTGGGGATCAACTACTACAATGTGGCTGACAAACATCTTCTAGGAAGGTAGAACAGAGATTTGTTTGATTGACTTAGCTTTCTTTTGGGAGTTTTAAAGCTAAAGTCAATAGTGTTGTGGAGATCACATGTTGTGTTTGGGAGTCAAAGAAACTTGGCTTCAAATTTCTGCTCTAAAAATAGGAGCTGGCTTTGGACACCCACATAATCTCCTCTAGGTCCATGTCCTTATTTGAGCTTGGGGAAAACCATTCAGTGCAGTGCCTGGCATATGGTGAATTGTTCAGCATCTGCTATTTCTGAAGTTCTGTATGTCTTTATATTCTATGATGCTTCTCCAGGGCTTTTCAAGTGGACCTAGAGTTCATACCTGACAGGTAGCTTCTCTCTTCCATGAAGTGGGTATTTATCCAAGACTGTCTAACTGGTTGAAATGACGTGAAGGTTTATAACAGCTTGTGTGCCCCGGTCCCCATTAACTTGTTACCATTACTGTAAGAATACTGATATTCTGGCTTCTTTTGTTTAAACTTGGGACTTATATCAGCCACTTCTCTATTTTTTTATTGCTATCAAAGCCACAGGCAAATTGCTGGTGAGATGAAATTAATACAAGGAGAAGTCAGAGTAGAAATATGCTTTCTTTATGGCTTATGTTATTAAAAAGCTAAAACAATATTTTAGGGAGAGATTACTATGTTGGCATTCATTCATTCATTCATAAAATGTTCATTGAACATCGACTTGGGAATATGAAGATAAGTAAGATAGTGTCTATACATGTAAAAATCTAACAAGTACTTTTAAATTTATCACTTGAATTTTGCCATTTTGTTAATTTTAAGGCACTTATGGAAGAGGAAAAATGAAAAAACAATAAGTGACAATATTATGCAGTCTATAATATTATATGGTGTGCAGTAATACTGATGTGTCCTGTAGATTTCTCTTCAAGATAAAACCTATGACTGGGAGTGGGTTCAGGTGACAGCCTGCAGTTGCAGCAGGTTCAGGATCTGTTACAGCGTTGGAGCTAATGCCATGCAGCCTGCAGTTGCAGCAGGTTCAGGATCTGTTACAGCGTTGGAGCTCTTGTGGACAGCCTAGGTCAAGCACTGAGCTAAGCAGGGACAGCAGGGTCTGGCCACTGCCCAGCACTGAACTCTTCCATGGAGATCTGTGATGGAGTTCCTGCGAGGCAGATTGGGACTTTGCACTGCGGTTTGAGAATCTTCCTCGTCAGTCCTCCTTTCTTCACTGTCTCCTCTTTCAGGTTTTAGACACGCATGTCACTGTGTGGCTCCTCCTTGCTTCTCTGCTCCTTTGTCCTTTAGTTTCCAGAGATCTGTCCTACAGTAAATCCCTTCTACTTCAACTCAGATTTGGACCCAATCTGACCCACTGGGTTCTATAAGAACATGGAAGGCAAGACATCTCACCCTTCTAGGGGAAGTCAGGAAAATCCTATTGAAATCATACTTGAAGTCTTGAAGGCCAAGCAAGATGCAGCTGGCAGACAAGGGTCTGCAGTCCAAGGAGTTGGCTCAGCAAGTTAAAGGGCCAGAAGCAGAACAGAGCGTCTGTGGGTATTTGCACGAACTGTGGGGTATCAGGAAATACGAGTACCTTTGAAAAAGAAATAAAGTTAAACATTCACCACATATAGTTGATTGAACTATATTTAGAAAGCAACAGCTAATGAAGCCAAAGGGAAGCCAAAGCGGGAGTTGAAGTCACACTGAGAGTGAGAACCCAGCCCAGAGTGAGATGGAAGTCTTTTGGAGAAGACTTTTAAAATACTGACATCAACTGTGTGTACATATGTGAAAATCCCAGTATCAGTCTCAGTCCTCTGTATGGGAATGGGGGCGATGGGGGGGGGGGGCACCAAGTGCTGTGTGCATGTATGTCAATGTCAACATGATTTACATTATGATGTAAGACGATAATGCACTAATAAAAGCGCATTAAGAAAGACTTATAAGTCATGTGAACTAAAAAAAATAATGAAAAAAAAACTGAAAAAATCTTAGTCTTTGACTATTCTTAGACACTTGTTTTTCAGTTTTCCACCATTTTTAATACTGCTATACAGAACAATTTTATGCATAGTTTGTATGTTTGAGAGTAAAATATAATTTAATTGTGGGAAGTTTGTACAATACAGAGAAGAATAAGAGAAAATAAAAATAAACATGCTCATAGTTATCTATGCCCTTTAAATTTTTTCTCCTGAGGTCATAGACTTTTCCTTATTAATTTGCAAGTGCTATTTATATATCATGAATTGTATGAAAGGGTCTGTTTTATATATTCTTTTAGTTTTTCATTTGCCTTTTACTTTTGTTTGAACTACCAAAAATCTAAACTATTACTCATTCGTTCAATATTTTTTTTAAATTAAGCATTAATTTTATACTTTACTAAACCCTCCAGAAATATAACTATTCACTAACAAATCATTAACCTTTTCATTTTGTCCTATTTTTAATTATTTGTACATCTTTCTAATTTCATCTGAGATTGATTTCAGTAATTTTAAATAAGTGAAGATATAATTTTCAGCCCTAAATATAATCTTTTTCCTTTCTTGAAAACCCTTTGTTGAATAGTCTATTCATGTTGAACCAAATTTTTTTTTTTTTTTTTTTGGTAGTACTGGGGATTGAACTCAGGGGTGTTCTACCTCCAAGCTATACCCCCAGCCCTATTTTTTATTCTTTATTTTGAAACAGGGTCTCACTAAGTTGCGGAATGCCTCACTAGGTAAATGAGGCTGGCAATTGTGCGCCACCACGCCTGGCTGTTGAACCAAATTTTAAAGAAACATCAAGTGAGTTAGAAGGAAACTAATAAAACAAAAACAAAGCCGGGCGTGGTGGCGCACGCTTGTTAATCCCAGCATTTGGGAGGCTGAGACCGGAGGATCCAGGTTCACGGCCAGCCTCAGCTACCTAGTGAGGTACTCCGCAACTTAGTGAGACTCGGTTTCAAAATACAGAATAAAAAATAGGGCTGGGGGTGTAGCTCGGAGGTAGAATGCCCCTGAGTTCAATCCCCAGTACCGCAAACAAACAAACAAACAAACAAACAAACAAAAAACCCAAACAAAAACAAAACAAAAACAAAAAAGCATTCTAGAAGAGGTTCTCTTAGTAGAAAAGAGACCAAGGAATGAAAATTTCAGTCAATGATTACAGAAGGGGAAGGAGTACAAGAGGGATACAGAAAGAGAGTGGGGTTCAGACCACAAAGTGTGCTAATATAACAAACATGGACATAACATGGAAAACTATAGAGAACTATTCTTAGAACACACAAAAATTTGGATCCAATTTCTATTTCATAGTGTTCACCCTACTAGGCATGATGAAGATAAATTAAAAGACATATAAGTATTAAACCAGAGCAAATCATATGAAGCTATTACAACAAGGTAGTGGACTTTCATATTCCAGAGAATATTAGGAAAAGAAGGATAAATAGAGGAAAGTACAGTTATAATATATAGGATATAGGAATTGTCAGAAATGAGGTATCAGGACTGAATGTTATCCTATAAACCAGGGAGGAAGCTGGGTGTGTTGATCCATGCTTATAATGCCTGTACTTGAGAGGCTGAGACAAGAGGATTGCAGGTTTGAGGCCAGCCTCAGCAAGTAGTAAGATTCCTATCAACCTAGTGAGACCTTGTTTCAAAATAAAAATGAAAAATAGGGCTTAGGGTATAGGTCAGAGGTAGAATGCTATTGGGTTCAATCCCTAGTACTACAAAACAAACAAACCAAGGAGGAAAAACTTTCAAGAAGCAAGTAGGAGCTTTCAACAATGATAAGTAATAAACGAGAGTTGCTGTATGCAAAAGAAAGAAAATTTGTCCATTTTATTTGGTAATATAGAGGAATGCACATGTCAAAAGCATTTCATTTGAGCATTGGGCAAGAGGACTGTCCTTCAATGAGGAGTCCTCCGGTAAATATCTATGATGCTCTCTGCTGGTATTTCCTTTCTGCTGCTTGGACTTGCCACTATTCATATAGTTCCTCTAGTGCTGCTTCAATAGTATGCTGCCTCCTCCTTGACTTTAGTTGCTGGACTCCAGGGCAGCCCTAAACAACCTGACTCTTTGACACAGTGACTTACTCCTGTTGAGCACTGGAGCCAAGCTAAACCAATGGGTGTCTTTTCTGGAGGTTTTAATGTGTTTCAGAAAACAGAGGCTGGCCCCTCCCTGCTGATGCAAGCTACTATAGATGAATACTTCTGCCCCCCACCCTTCATCTGTTGAAAGCTAACCTCCCAATGTAATGATACTAGAAGGTGAAATCTTTGGGAGGTGATATGGGCTGAGCTCTCGTCAATGGGATTAATGCCTTATAAGGGGCTGAAGACACTACAGTTCTCTTCCACCATGTGAGGATGCAGGGAAGAGACAGCAGTCAGTCCATGAATTAGGGAGCGAGCCTTCACCAGACAGTGAATCACCAACATCTTGATCTTGGACTTCTCAGCCTGGAGAACTGTGAGCAATAAATTTCTGTTGTTTATAAGCCATCTGGTTTATAATACTTTCTTTTTTTAATATATATATATATATGGAACTGGGGATTGCACTCATGGGCCTTCTACCTCTGAGCTCTATCCCAAACCCTATTTTATTTTGAAACAGGGTCTAACTAAGTTGCTCAAGGCCTTTCTAAGTTGCTGAGGCTGGCCTTGCATATGCAATCCTGTCTCAGCCTCTAAAATACTGGGATTATACCACCGTGCTCAGTGCTAATACTTTGTTATAGCATCCCAATATGTTAAAACAGAAGCTGTATGTTGTAAAAATAGTGGCTTCCTGCCATGCGAAGAAAGCTCAATTGTATTGAGATAAAATGAGGCCAACATGCAGGGAGATATAGGGACAGGATGGGAAGAGAGATAGGCAACTGAATTTCTGATTGTTTTAAGTCTTGGCTGAAATCACTTTGGTAGTTCATTGCTTCCTTGGGTTGGAGTAAATAAATCCTTCCTTTTGTGTAAGGCAATTCAAGTTGAGTTTCTTTCACTTGCAACTAAAATGCCCTGATCACTGCAACCAATTGATGTTTGTAGGTTTCCAATAAATGAGAGAGGTAGGATCAAAAGGATGTTTTTCTTACAGTGGGAAGGATTTGAACATGTTTATGCTGAGAAGGAAAAGCCAGTTAAAGATACAGTACAAGAAAATGCATAGGTGATTGGGAAGAGCCACTGAAGGCAAAAGAAGATGCAATTTAAAGTACAACAGAAAGGTTATCTTGGACAGAAGGAGGGACCCCACCTCCATGCAGACAGAAGAAATGTGGGGTGAAGGGAGTCAGGAGTGAGAACAGATACTAACAACATTTATAGACAGTGAGAAGAATTGATGCGGGTCTTACCTACTGATCTTCATTTTTTCCAGGTAATACTGCTTTATGAGAGCAAGGGGGTGTGTTTAAAGCAGGAAAGTTCAAGAGAAGCCAAACTTTGGCATAGAAGAGGAGGGGAAAGTGAAAAGGAAGTGATCAGGGATGCACAGACCAGCACCGGGTGCTTCGTGGATCTGAAATGTAGGTGATGGTAAGTGTTTAGAGGCACCAGAAGTGTGGCAGCACTCTGCCACATTGCGTCAGGTTTGTTATTTTTATTTAAAAAAAAGTTTTGATAATAGACTTGTATTTTTAGTGCAGTTTTAGATCCAGAGCAAGGTGCAGGACATGCCCACGTGCTTTCCTATTCCACTCCCCTCTGCAGCCTCCCTGACCATCAGCATCCCCCAAGAGTGGAATGTTCATTACACTTTATCACCTACAGTGGTACTCATGATCATCCCAAATCCATAGTTTACCTTAGGTTCATCTTTGGTGGTATTGTACACTCTCTAAGTTGGAGAAATGTTTAATGGCATGTATCTGTAACAGGCTGCTGCCATCCATGATTCCAACCTGCTTTCTTACTGTCTCCTGCCCATTCCTAAGATATGGCCTTTACTCTACATTCTGGAGATCTAGCCCTCAAGATAAGATTATGTTGTCACTAGGAGATTATCAACACCAGTCAGTGTCAATCATCAGACAGTCTGACTCCAGCTCCCAGGAAGTGCTGTTTCTGTGTGTAGCCCCTAACCTAGCCTCATATAAATATTCTCCTACTTTCCCCAAAGACCTGGCAGGGTTTCTGGAGATTTAGTCTAGCTCCTTCCTGGTTGCAAGCATCCTCGTAAGTCCCACTTTGTTTTCCTAAAGCTTGTCTCTTGTAATGAGTTTTCATGTGGTGAGCTTTCAAGCCTCTCTACCATTGTACTATCACATAGAGTAGTTGCACAGCCCTAAAGATCCTTTATGCTTGGCCTATTTATCCCGCCTTCTCTTTTAAACCCTGGCAAATATTCATTGTTTTCCTGTCTTCATAGACAATAAAAACTTTACTATCAGGGAATGAAATCTTATCCAGCTTGAGAGCTAGATAAGGTGGAACAGTACTGAAAGGGAACAGTGAGAACAAGCTTGTTGGGCAAATTCAAAGACTAAATTCTGAAAAAAATCTGCATGAATAGGTTAACCAAGAAAGGAGTCAAGCCAAAGAAAAGGAGC
>PVLC010024299.1:0-24814 GCA_004027655.1 Graphiurus murinus
TTGGAATGGTCATCTTCTAGGAGTGATATTCTGCTCTCCATATGGTCTAATCTATTGTTTATAGTTTGTATCAATGCCTTCACTTCTCTTATTTCCTCTTTCACTTCTTTGACTTCCCTCAAGGCTTCGCTATGATTCCTGCTCATGGTGTCAAATTCTTTGTTCATTTGTTCCTTTATTTCTTTCCAGCTCTCTCTGCTTTCTTTCTGGAAGTTTTGTATCGCTTCTATTATTAAAGATCTTAATTGTCCTTCTGGTAAGCTCTGCCAATCAGTGTCATTGAGTTCTGTTATTGTGGGGTCGTGTTGACTCATTGTTTCTTTTGTGTTTCTCCTTCTCATGGTTTCTCTGTTCTTAAATTTATAACTTTGCTGCTCTTGCACACTTTCTCTGAATTTGTAGGTTTCTTATTTTTATTTTCTCCCTGTGAATGGTATCTTGTACTGAGTTGCAATTACTCTGGAATTTCTTCTGCCTGCTCTATTGGTGTCTTTGGTGGGTTTCAGGTGTTGACTTCTAGGATCTAGCAAAAGCTGAAAGGCTACCAATCCTCTGAACAAACATACATAAATTGAAGCAATGCAAAGTGAAAACAGAGTAAAAACGGAACAAAACAAAGCAAAAAACCCCAGAAAACAAGCAACGTCAGCAAGTAGCAAAATAAAAATTCCTGCAAGTTTGTAAGAACAGACCTGGTTTGGCCTCTGCAGGTCTTTTGGGCAGATTTCTGCTCCTGTGGGCGGCCAACAAGATGGCGGCTGCTACTGCTGCGCACGCGCCAACTCCCCAGTTCTCCCTGGTCTGCTCCTCAGACTCCAGCCAGCTGCCCGTTTCCCCACTCTCCCTTGGGCCGATTTGCTTCTCCCCCCTTCCATCGAGAAGCTGTTCCTGGGGCAGTCCTGACCCAAGCCCTGGGGTGCAGTTATCTCTGCTCCGGCTCTGCGGGGAGAGGTGAGCTGGGATGGTCCTGCGCGGGCTTAAACTGGTCGTACCACGCGTTCTGGTCTCTGTCGAAGGTGCCTTGAAATGCCGCCTGGCTAGGATGAGGAGTTCAGGAGTCGCTCACTTCAGCTCTGGCCGGTGGGGTGCAGAGGGTTGTTGTATATTTCTTTCTTAGTAGACTCTACGCCGGGGGCGGGCTCAATGGCGGGTTCTGCCTGGCGGTGTGTCGCCGGGGCCATGGAGACAAGCTTCTTTGCTCTCCCTGGTTGGCCTTCCGGGTTCTGCTCAGCTGTATTCCAGTTTTCGCAGCGTTTTTCACCTTTTTGTTGCTTTTTTTCTTCTTTCAAAAAACTGGATCCACGACTGATTTGAATCGAGCTCACAGCGGCTCTTGAGACGTGTCTCACTCCGTCGCCATCTTCTAAATATACTTTCATTTTTACCACCTACCAATCATTGCAGTGTCTAAAAAGTTAGTTTTATTGTTTGATATGTTTACATTTTGTTCATTATTTTAACTACAGAACCTTAAATAAAGCCTTCAACAATTCTTGTCGAGATAATTTCTGTAGACTCCTAGATGACCAAATCCCATGCATTTTAACACTGCCCAATATTATGTTTCTAAGCCCATCTAGGATTAGGTCACTCTATATTATTTTAAATGTTAATGATTTTTCATGCTTACAGAATAATATTCAAACACTTTGCAGAAGAGTCACTATCTTATATGAAATAGTTTCAACTAATCATTAAATACTTCTCTCAATATATCTTTGTGTGTGTGTGTGTGTGTGTGTGTGTGTGTGTGTGTGTGCTTGAAACTAGGGATTGAATCCAGAGACATTCTACCTCTGAGCTACACTCCCAGCCCTATATTATTTTTTACTTAGAAATAAGGTCTCATTAAGTTGCTAAAACCCTAAGTTGCTGATGCTGGCCTTGAATCTGCAATCCTCCTTACTCAGCCTCTCAAGTACTAAAATTATAGGCATGCACCAACATACCTGGCCCCCAGTATATTATAATCCCCAGTTATAGTAGATTATTTGGCATTCTTAGAATATATCACTCATTTTTAAATACCGTTGTCATTTTGGAAAAGTTTCCATACCACTTCACAGCCAGAAGCTCTCTTATTGTCAGTGTTGTATTCTTCCAAACTCAATTCCTTCATCCACCAGGCAAAATTCATTGCTCCATACTCTATGTTCCTAGAGCAATCTGCTTCAAATTTTATTATTCCATAATAGATACATAATACTTAATTACAACCTATGAAATGTAAGCATGTCAAATTTTGTGAAATTTTTAAATTACCATATATGAAACTCATACTCAAATACTTTATCAAATAACATAATATTATGCTTTGTATATAGAATATCTTCTAGAAAAACTCATATGTTGGCAATGTAAAAATGTTCCCAGGTGAAATAATTGAATCATGGGGTTCTAATCAGTGAATAAATTCATTGATGAATTATTGGATTTATTGGGTGGTAACTTAGACATGTAGAGTGGTTGGAGGAGGTAGTTCACTGGGGTGTGGTCTTGGCAATTATATATGCCCCTCATACCATTCCTTCTCCACTTCTGGCCTCCATGATGTGATAGCAGTGTCCCTCCAAGCACCCTGCTGCTGCTGCCACAATTTATGCTTTGGAGCCAGCCGTAGGGAATGAAACTGTGCAGCTCGATAAACCTTTCCTTATAAGTTGTTCTTGTTGGGTATTTTGGTCACAGTGAGGAGAGAGCTGACTAAAACACATAATTTTGCATTATCCTGTAATTTTAGTGTAGGTCATAAGTAATATGATATCCTAGACTGAGACTCAGCTATCTGTATTCTCTACTATACCTAGCATGATGCCTTGTATAAGTATCAATGATTCCAAACAAATTCAATTTATAAAGAGGCTGGAGTTGAGAAATTGTACAAAGCTACCAGACCTTTTGATGTTTTCTTTTACCAAAAAGAAACTTGTCATACAGATCTGCATACCTCCTGACAAAGCTTTCTAACATTCTCTTTCTTTTCATTTTACTCTCTTTGAAAGAAGTTCTAGTATAAAATATTCTTTTCCGTGCTTTTTTTCCATGTCAAAGAAAAAGTTCCTGAAATTTGATTACACAAACAAAATATTTTTGCTTGAATTCTATTGTTTGTTTTTTATTCTATTGACAATCACAATTTCTAACCTGAGAAATATGTGTATAGCTACACACTTAACTACCTGTGAATGATGCCAAGATTATCCAGATGCTCCTCAATTTATAATAAAATTATACTCAATAGGTTCACTGTAAGTTGAAAGTGCATGTAACAGGTCTAAGATATTGAACATCATAGCTTAGCATTACAGCACATTGTAGAGCATGGATTGTTCATCCTCATGATTGCTTGTCTGTCTAGGAGCTGTGGCTCACTTCCATTTCATGGCACCAGGAGAGGGCATATGATCATATATTGCTAGGTTGAGAAATGACCAGCATTCAAAACCTGAAGTATAGTTTCTGCTAAATGTACATTGCTTTCCCACTATCATAAAGTCAAAAAATGGTTTGTAAGTCAAACAATGTAACCAGGGGTGAGGTTTGGGGGAGGGTGAAATCTCTCTATATATTTACATGCTCAGAATTAATAAAGGTATGGTTTTAACATTAGAGATACTGTTTAAAAAGTCAGTTTCATAGAAGTTAGTCTGAGGAAAGTGATAAATCAGTGAGAAATTATGTTGGAGGTGTTTTATTTTTCTTACATGGTAGTTTGTAAGGAACAGCATGTTGCCTTCATGATTCTGGTAAGCACTTTCAGCTCAGTCACCTAACATATGCTTATCTTCTTTAGGTCACAAGACCTACTTCAAGGTATCATGTCTGAGTTCAAATCTTAAAAGTGAAGACGAGTAAAATCAGGAAGGAGAAAAGATTAAAAGTCATGTGTTAAGAGTTGGTTCTTGTGGAAGGATACCCAACAATGCTAACTTACATAAGTCACTAGCTGTATCTGTGTCCCCTGGCTATCTGTGTCCAGTAAGGAAGCACAGAAACATGATTTTGGGGGCAGTTTTTAGATGAAAAATCTTTATGATATAAACACAAACTATAAAGTTGTTAACATGGGTATTGTGAGCCAAATCAATTATTGCCAAAAGTGATCAGAATAAAAATATCTCAAAAAATGTATTTTTCTAAAGACAAGCACTTATATTAAGTCAAATTTGTAGAGACAAAGTAGAATAGTTGATGCCAGAGTTTATGGGGATAGAACACAGCATTGTACAACAAATTTAGTTTTAAGTTTTGCAAGATGAAAGAGTTCAGGAGATTGGTTGCACAAAATTGTGAATATACATAACTGTACACACAAAATAATTATTAAGGTAGTAAAAATTATGCTTTTGTGTATTTTACCACAATTTTTAAAAACCTGGACTTTTTATATTCCTCAGTGAAAATGACATTACCAAAGATCAGTTATTAATAAGCTTAGCTCTTTTATTAGACATAAAATCCTCTGGGTTGTCTGACAGAACAATGCATAGTTTTACACCCTAATGCACATGATGTACATTCACAAATGTATCAACATCAATTACTAAGCCAAACATGAGAAAGAGGGAGGGGGGGAGAAAGTGGGGTGGGAATTGGGGAAGGACTAAATGAGTGATGTGTGCATATATGCCTCTATGATCCTATACCTCTTTAGATGTACGATTACAATGCACCAATTAAAAAAAAAAAAACTGAGTGCATGTGTGCGTGTGTGTGTGTATAAGTTGATCCATATACCTTCAAATTATTAATATAATTTCAAACATAGAAATTATATTTTGGATTTATATTTGGGTTTTTTCCTAAATACTTTGGCTGAGAAAATTTTATAATTTATTTGGATGATATATAAGTTAAAGCTACATGATTTCAAACTAAGTTATTATGACCAGCTGCTTCAGTTTGTATCCTGATCCTAATACCATTAGCAATCTACTAAAAGCAATTTAAAAGTATTAAAATATTAATCATTCAGTATTTTATGGAAGTAATCTCAGTTGCAGATTTTGTCTTTACAACATTTAGAAAAATAGGATAAAATTAATTCCAAGCCTCTCAGCACAGAAAGTTTTTTTAAAAAGACACTAATGTGTTTTTTGTTTCTCAGCAAACATTGAAAATTACAAGTGAAAAATAGTACAGTGTAGTATATAAAGTATATTCCTCTATGACAAAGATCAATTGATTAACAAATTAGCAAATATTTGACTATTGTTCACCAGCTGTTTGATTGACAAATTAGAAAACATTGACTATGTACTGTTCACCAGCTGTTTATTAAGTGGAAAAAAAGGATAAATGCAGTTTTACCCTTGAAGGAGTTACAATCTTATTTGGAAAATTTGGCAAAGCACACAAAACAATTAATAGCATGGCCATATTTATGCTGAAATGCTAGATTTGGATCACAGTGTTTTTTTCAATTGGAAGACTTTTGAGATAACTAATCTATCTTCATGAATTAGCCAGAGTATTTAATGCTGGTTCTAGTAACAAACAACCCCCAAATACAGGGCCTGATAAAATACAGATTCACTCTGCTCATTTCAAATACCACTGTACTTGGAGGGTAGATGTTGGGGTTTGCTCTATGAAATTATATAGGAATTTGGACACTTATCTAGTCCTTAGGGCCAATGAGTGTCTTATTGGATTCTTAGCTTCTAGCTGGTAAAACAGTAGGTGTAAAAGTAAACCTGGAAGATGTATATATACTATATCTTTCTTTCATTGACATCCATATGTCACCTCCCATCCAACTGTTCCCACTGCCTAAAAAATGGTTGCAATACCTTTTGGCCTGGTTAACTCCATCCCATCTTCAAGATTTCAGGTTATGCTGTGAGTACTAAGGTATACTTCCATGACAGCATTAAGACAAATACTTCTCTTTTAGACACTTATAACAAAGAATACACCTTTTTCATAGCAGTGTCCCAGATGTAATTTTGGAGTTAATAATATGACTATCTGGTTAATATCTGCATCCTTTATTCTGCCTTCCCCCCTTACCTAATTTTTTGAAAATTTGGATATGGATTATGTCAAGTTTTATTTAGTATATTATCTCTAGACCATGACACCATATCTGGCCTGGAGAAGATATTTGAGAAGTATCTGTTGAATGAATGAATGAAGAGTGAATGAGTAAATGAATGAATGAGTGAATGAAATTGTCTTTGGGTACATGTTTGTCAAAGTATGAAGTTGAAGCAACAGAATACTCATTTTAGCCCAGCTTTCTTTTCATTAGCACCAAATGTTTTCATTGAGTTGTATTCATAGATTGAAATCTATCTTCATGGTCCTATGAACTTCAGGGATGATGAGTCATTGAACCCATTTTGATACCAGTTTATAGATTTTGAAGTAAAACTTTGTGACCCCATTGGATGGGTGGTTACATGTCCTTCAATTAACACCATTGTAACAGAAAGTTCTATGAATACACATCAGTACTTCAGGAAATGGTATTGTGTTGGAGTCCATTCTTGGTCAAGGCTGATAATACAGATACTGAGTGAAGAAATAACAGCAAATAATTAGACATTAATTTACAAGGGCATGAATAGTTTTCTGAGGGAATGGGAAAGAGATGGCAGCAAATATTGAAACAAATAATTATTAGTATTCAGACATTTGGGGATATGAATGGAGATTGGAGTATGGATGACAGAAAATAAATATCAAGAAGGGACTTGAGCCTGGTTTGGTGGTGCATGCCTGTAATTCCAGTATTTGGGAGGCTGAGACAAAGGATTGCAGGTTTGAGGCCAGCCTCAGCAACCTGGAGAGACCCTGTTTCAAAAGAGAAATAAAATAGGGCTGGGGATGTAGCTCAGAAATAGAATGCCTCTGGGTTGAGTCCCCAGTGCATACATACATACATACATACATACATACATACATACATACATAAATATGAGCAAGCAAGCAGTATCTTGGGTATCTTACATAATATATTCAGTACAAGAAAATAATCTAATCCAAAATGATTTTCAGTCAGCACTGGGCACAAAAGAATAACAAAGTTGAATGTAGTTTTTGCTACATTTTATCGAGTCATAGTTAACATGCATTTATGCTCCATATTTAAAATGTAAATTTTGTTTAGTTTTGACATGAACTAACACCAAAGAAACCATTGCACCCTTGTGTTCCTCTATTACTCATCCCTCTCATCTCATAACCTCACCTACCCCTGGAAACAGGCAACCACTGACATGACGCTATACGTTACTTTTCATTTCATAGAATTTTATATAAGGAGAATCAAATAGTAAATACTCTCCTTTTTCCTGGGAATTGGAGAGGATCTGGATTCTTTCATTCACAATAATTATTTTAAGATCACTCATAATGTTGCAGGAATCAAAAGTTTGTTATTTTTATTAATTGTTAACATTTCATAGTATGGACATACCAACATGTGTTTATATATTCATTTGATGATGAATATATAAAAAAGTTGGCTTGTTTACAGTTTTGGCTATTAAAAATAAATCTGCTATGGACAGTGTATCTAATAGTAGAAATCCTGGATCATATTGTATGTGGATATTTAATTTTTAAGAAAATTTCAAATTGATTTATTAAGTTCCTACATCATTCCCACAAGCACTGGATGAGAGTTCCAGATCCTTTGCATCCTTGTTAGCACTTCCTATAGTCAGTCTTTAATTTTAGTCATTCTAATACATACATAAAAACATTTCATTATAGGTTTTAAAAGTATTTTAATTGAAAAATAATAATTTATTTGTATATAATTATGAAGTACATGTATGCATTTTGTAATGATCAAATCAAGGTAATTAGGATATCTGTCTCCTTAAGTATTTATGTTGGAAATATTCAAAGCCATTGAAGTAGTCATTATAGTATTATTAACTACAGCCCTACAGTGTGCCTTTCTATGAATAATGATGTTCAACATCTTTTCATATCAAGTACCTATTTTCTATCCACCTGTATTATTATTTTAAGTGTGTGTTTAAATATTTTTCATTTAAAAATACATGAGCTGGTATTATTGAGTTCATATATATAAAATACATGGCCTTCATAAGATACATATTTTTAAGTATTTTCTTCCCATCTTTTTTTTTTAACTCTCTTTAAAAGCTGAATTTTTTTTTTATTCTAATGAAGGAAGTCCAAGCTATGAATTTGCTCTTTTGAAAACTATGCTTTTGATTTTCTAAGAAATCTTTGCCTAACCTAGGGTCACAAAGATTACCTCTTTTGTATTCTTCTAGAAGTTTTATATTTTACATTTGGATATATGATGAGTGATGCATTTGGGTTAGTTTTTTATATGATAAAGTGATGACTCATGTTTAGATGTCTATACTAATGATCTAGAATATCTAGAATGACTTTGGGAAGTTTTGAAATCTAGTAGTGTTTGTCCTCTAACTTTGTCCTATTTGATGTAAGTTAAGGTTTTTGCAATCTATGTTAATTTTAGAATCAACACATGTTGACATTTGGATTGGGTTTTGTATTAGTTTCCTGGGACTTTCATAACAATTTTCTTTAAGATGGATATCTTAAAACAAAATATTTATTCTTCCACAGTTTAAGCATTGGAAATCTAGATGCCAGGAGGGCCACCTCCCTACCCACACACACAAAGACTAGATCTATGAAAGAATGTGTTATTCTCTCTTGCCTCAGTGTTACTGACATTTCTTGGCATTTCTTATCTTTTAGATACATCACTTCAACCTCTGCCTCCATCTTCATGTGACATTAACCCTGTCTGCTTGACTCTATCTATCCACACATCTCTGTTATTATGCAGAATTGGTACAGTTCTTCCTCAAATGCTTGGTACAATTTACCAGTGAAAACATCTTAGTCTAGATTTTCCTAGTGGAAAAGCTTTTAACTAAAGATTCTGGTGATATTTGCTATTCAAATAATCATCTGCTCACGAATGAAGTTACTTATATCTGTGTAAAGACTGTCTATGGGGAGGGGAAAGTGTTGTGGAAACCAGAGGGAAACACAGAACAAATGCTGTATGCATGTATGTAAGCTCACTATGGTGTATAATTACAATAAAAATACAGAAAAATTCAGTGTTATTAATAGGAATCAGGTTTTCCAAGTTTCTTATTCCTCATTGAGTGAGCTTTAGTAGTCATTTGTGTCTTTCAAGGAATTTTCCTGTTTCATCTACATTGTTGAATTTATTTGATGTAAAATTATTCACAGCATTTCTTAATTTCCTCTCATATATCCACGGAATATATGGTGATATCACCTCTCTTATTTGTGGTATTAGCAATTTTTGTCCTCTCTATTTTTATCACTTTGACAGTAAGTTAATAAATTTTATTGTGCTGGGAGAGTAGTTCAGTGGTAGAGCACTTGTCATGTATATGAGGCATCCTAGGTATTTTATTATTTTTGGTAATACATTTTTTTAATTTATGTGTCTGAATTTTACCTTCATTTTTGAAAGAAATTTAGCTGAATATGTATTCTAGGTTGAGAGTTGTTTTTCTTTTAGTAGTCTAAAATTGTTGCCCAAATAATTTTTTTGCAGTACTTTGAACTATACCTCCAGCCCTATTTTTATTCCTCATTTTGAACCAGGGTCTCACTAAGTTGCAGAGGGCCTCACTAAGTAGCTGAGGCTGGCTGTGAACCTGTAATCCTCTTGTCTCAGTCTCCCAAGGACTGGGATTGCAAGTGTGCACCATCACTTCCAGCAATGAAAAATAATAATTTTTGAAAAATAAGTTCTTACTAAAGATTCATTTGCTTTTATTAATTTTTGCTATTATTCTATTTTCATTCATTGAATTCTATTCTGAATTTTTTATTTCTTTTTTTAATGTATTTTTATTGGGGAATTATGGTCTCACATCATAGTGTATATCTTGTTGACATTGACTTACATGCACACAGCACTTGGTGCCCCCCCCCACCTCTCCATCTTCCCTCCTCCTGTACAGAGTACTGAGATTGATTTTGGTATTTTCACATATGTACACACAGTTGATGTTAATATTTCCAATAATGAACCTCAGTCTTCCCCCTTCCCTTCCCTTAGACCAGTTACCTGGTTCCACTGAGGTTTCTTCTCCATTATCTTGAGTCCCCCTGGTATCCCAGTTACTCCCTAGCTTGCACATATTAAGAAATCATATGTCCCTTCACCTTCTGTAATCTCACTTAACGTTATGTTCCCCAGGTCCTTCCATTTTCTTGCAAATGACATTATTTTATTCTACTTTATTGCTGAGTTGAATTCCAGTGTGTGTATTTCCCATAGTTTTGTGATCCACTCATCTGTTGATGGACACATGGGTTGGTTCCATAATTTAGCTATTGTGAATTGTGCTGCTATGAACATGGGTATGCATATATTACTGTAGATCTCTGATTTCAAACTCTTTGGAATGATACTCAGGAGTGGTATAGCTGGATCTTATGGTGGACCCTTTCCCAGTTTTCTAAGGAATCTCCACACTGATCTCCATAAGTAGCTGAACTAGTTTGCAATCCCACCAATGTATAGAAGAGCTCTTATTTCCCCACATCCTTGCTAACATTTATTGCTATTTGACTTCTTGATGATTGTCATTCTGATTGGGGTGAGATGGAATCTCAGTGTAATTTTGATTTGCATCTCCCTAATTCCTAATGATTTTGAGCATTTTTTCATGTATCCATTGTCCATTTGTATCTCTTCTTTTGTGGTATCTATTCAATTGGGTTACCCATCTTTATTTTTTATTAATTGGTGCATTGTAATCATACATCTTTGTTACGTACAAGCTGACAAAGGCATACATGCACACATTTCTCATTTAACCCCTTCCCCAATTCCCACCCCACTCCCTCACCCTCCCTCCTTCTCAGGTTCAGTTTAGTGATTGACTTTGATATATTTGTGAAAGTACATCATATGTATTAGGGTGTCCCCCCACCCCGGTCCATCACCTTCAGTTAAACCAACTTCTTTGCTTACCTAGGGTTTCTCTTTATTCATCTGGAGTCCCTCTTATGCCCCATCTTCTCCCTAGAATCCACATATTAGGGAGAACATGTTTTTTTACTCTTTGTGACTGACTAATCTCTTTAACATAATGTTGCATCCATTTCCCTGAAAATAACATGATTTTGTTCTTTATGGCTGAGTAAAATTCCAATATGTACATATCCCATAGTTTTGTAATCCATTCATCTGTTGATGGACATCTTGGCTGTTTCCATAGTTTGGCAATTGTGAATTGTGCAGCTATACCCATTTTTTATTGCATTATTTGTTTTTCTATTGTAAAGCCTTTGAAGTTTTTTGTATATTCTAGATATTAATCATTTTTCAGAGGAATAGCTGGTAAATATCTTCTATTCCACAGGCTTTCTCTTTAGACTCTTGATGGTATCCTTTGATGGGCAGAAACTTCCTAGTTTAATGTCATTCCACTTATTAATTCTTACTTTAATTTCCTGAGCTTTCGGGGTCTTGCTGAGCAAGTTTCTACCTTTTGCCTATATGTTGAAGTGTTGAGCCTATGTCCTCCTTTAACAGCTTCACCATCTCTGGTCTAACTACAGGTCTTCAATACATCTCAAATTGACCCCTGTGTAGAGTGACAGATATGGATTTAGTTCCATTTTTCTACAAAAGGATAAGCAGCTTTCCCAATACCATTTGTTGAAAAGACTGTCATTTCTCCAACATTTGTGTTCGGCCCCTTTGTCAAAGATCAATTGGCTATAAGTGTGTGGATTTGTTTCTATATTTTCTATTGTGTTTCATTGGTCTATGTGCCTGTTTTTGTGTCAATACCATGCTGTTTTAATTACTATAGCTCTAAAGTATAATTTGAAATCAGGAATTGTGATACCTCCTACATGGTTCTTATTGCTGACAATTGCTTTGGCAATTCTGGGTCTTTTGTTTCTTCATATGAAGTTGATGATTTTTTTTTAGGTCTATGAAGAATGACATTGGTATTTGGGGAGGGATTTTGTTGATTCTGTAGATCACTCTTGGAAGAATGGCTGCCTTTAATGATATTTATTCTGCCAATCCAAGACTAAGGGAGATCTTTCCATCTTCCAAGATCCTTCTTTAGTGTTTTATAATTTTCATTGTAGAGGTCCTCTACTTCTTTGGTTAAGTCTATTCCTAGGGTTTGAGGTTACTGTGAATGAAATTGTTTTCTGGATTTCTTTCTTTATGGATTTATGGTTGGCATACAGAAAAACTACTGTTTTTTGTTTAGGCTGATTTTGTATTCCACTACTTTGCTGAATTTGTTAATCAGCTCTAGTAGTATTTTGGTTGAGTGTTCTGGGTTTTCTAGGTATAGAATCATGTCATCAGCAAATAAAGATAATTTTAATTCTTCATTTCCTATTTGAATTCCTTTGATATCCTTCTCGTCTTATTGCTCTGGCAAGAGTCTCGAGGACTATATTGAAAAGGAGTGGTAACAGTGGGCATCCTTGTATTGTTCCTGATTTTAAAAGGAATTCCCGCAGTTTTTTCCCATTCAATATGATGTTGGCTTTAGATTTATTGTATATTGCCTTAATGATGTTGATATATGTTCCTTCTACTCCAATTTTCTGCAATGTATTTAGCATGAAAGGATGTTGGATTCTGTCAAATGCTTTTTCAGTATCTAGTGATATAATCATGTGATTTTATTCAGTCTCCACATATTATGTAATTTCTTTTTGTCTTCCTGCTGTTGATTTCTACTTTTATTCCATTGTGATCTGAAAAGATGCAGGGAATTATATTACAACTTTTGACTTTTCTGGTGCTTTCTTTGTGGCCCAGGATGTGGTTTATTTTGGAGAATGTTCCATGGGCAGCTGAGAAAAATGTGTAATCAGCTCTTGTTGGTTGAAATATTTTGTATATGTCTATTAGGTCCATTTGGTTTATGGTGTTCTTTAGGTCTGAAGAGTCTTTACTCATCTTTTGTCTGGAAGATCAATTTAATGGCATGTGTGGTGTGTTGAAGTCTCCCAGCATTATTGTATTTGGGTCTATTTGAGACCTAATGTCCCAAAGAGTTTGTTTTAAAATGTGAGTGCAGCCAGCAGAGTGGTGCAGCGGAAGCGTGCTGGGCCCATAAAATGTGAGTGCACCCACATTTGGGGCATAAATGTTTACTACATTATATGTTCTTGCTGGATTTATCCTTTTATTAATAAGAAGTGCCCTTCTTTGTATCTTCTGATGTGTTTTAACTTAAAGTCTATTTTGTTGGATATGAGCATTGCTACCCCCACCATTTTTCAGTCTCCCTTTGCATGGTATATTTTTTCCATCCTTTCATATTTAGTATATGGATATCTTTGGCTGTAAGATGAGTTTCTTGCAAGCAAGATATAGTTTGATTACTTTTTTAATCGATGTTGCCAGTCTATTTCTTTTAATTAGAGAATTAAGACCTTTGATGTCCAGTGTTATTTTTGAAATATGACTTTTGTGTCCTGTCATTTTGTGTTCTATATTGTGTTTGATATAGTGCTATTTCTCCTTTGCTTAGTTGCTCAGCTGGTAGACTAGATCTTTACTCTGGTTCTGGAATTTGCTTCTTTTTTCTTCTTTATGATTTATTTCTTTAAGTATTTTCTCTAATGCTGGCTTGGTAGTCATGATTTTTTTTAAGATTCTGCTTACCTAGAACATTTTTACTTCACCAATTTTGAATGATGTCTTTGCTGGATATATCAGTCTTGATTGGAAATTGTTTACTTCCAAGGTTTGGAGTACTTCATAACAGCCCCTCCTGGCATTCAGGACTTGTAAAGTGAAGTCTAGAGTGATTTTTATTCTATTTTCCTGAATGTCACCTGTTCCTTTGTTCTCACTGCTTTTAAGATTCCTTCCCTAGTCTCTATGTTAGTCAGTTTGATTATTATGTGGGGTGGGGAAGTCTTTTTTTTATCTTTTCTTAACAGTGTTCTGTATGTCTTGTGCACATGGATATCCAAGTCTTTTTCTATATTTGGAAAATTCTCTGAAATTATTACTTTGAAGAGGTTTCTGATACCCTTAGTTTGTGCTTCTAGACCTTCTTCAATGCCTTTTATCCATATATTAGAACATTTCACATTGTCCCATATTTGTTGAAAGTATTGGTTGTGTTGTTGTAATGTCTTCTGTATAGTGTTGACTGTACTTCCAGTTTTGAATGAATTGTCTTCTAAGAGTGATGCCCTGTTTTCCATGTGTCTAGGCCTTCCAGAGTTGGTTTCTATTACTGTATTCAATTCATTTATTGATTTTATTTCATTCAGAGCCTCTTTCTGGTTCTTTCTTAAAACCTCAATTTCCTCCTTCATTTCCTGTACACTTTCTTTGAGGTCTTTCATCATACTGAGCATCAAAATTCAGAATTCTCCTTCTTGCATTTCTTGCAAATTAGTATTGGTGATCTCCATTGTTGTTGAGTTGTGTGAGTTTATTACTTCCTCATTATTCCTTGTTCTAATATTTTCAGAGTTCTCTCAGGTTTGTATTTCTGTTGTCTTGGCATCTTCTTGTTCTTTGTATGTGAGTTCTGTGTTTCTATGTTATCCATCCCAATATAATAAGGTCTATGCTGGGGGTATATCTTCACCTCTACCAATCTGACTCAGATAATTGAAATTTTGAGTTTGTCCATCAGAGCCTCTTTTACTAGAAACAGGAATCTCTAATTGGCTGCAGGCCACTGTGTTCTTTTGGTCCAAACTCTGAAGGGCCCAAAACTATAATGTTCTATTTGGAGCCTGCAGCCTGCTGATTGGGACTTAATGCACCCCAGAGACTGATGCTGCTCTGCTGATTGTGAGCTTGTAATACTGCAGAGTGCTGAACTCTGGCCTCTGTGACCTGTGGGCTTGGCTCAGCAAAGCAGTCATTGCTATGTTCCAAATTTATGGCCCAGCTCACCGAGTTTTGATAGCCCCTGGGACACCACTCCACATCTGCTTGTTATAGTCACATGAGGTACACTCAGTCACTACTGTACATGCATGCCAGGTACAAACTCTGCTGTCAGAGAAAAATATTGAATTCCCAGCTTGTGGCTGGGATCAATTGATACCATGCAGGGCCCCTGGCCTCATGGTGTAGTCTGCCCCAGATGGCGCTGCTGTTGCTCTCTGCCTTAGATCTAAAGTCTGGCAGGTAAAGATTCCACAGTTATAGGCTGGGGGCTTGGGCGGCTCTGTTCTGTTTCTTAGCCCCAGGGACACCACCCCTGTCCTGAGGTGCCACACTCCCAGGGGCCCTTGCTGGCTTCTGCTATTTTTGCTGGTCCCTGTAGCACCCAAACATGGCCAGGGGCAAGTTCACTGCTTTTGGAGCCTGCAACTCAGTAGGCTGAACTATTTTCCCCAGACACCAGGGAGTGATGTCCCATGGCAATCTCTAGGGACCCAACCAGGGCTCCTGAAACTGCTGACTGCAGTTCCCTCCCACCTGCTTCTAGAAGCTATCTCCTAACTTGCATTTCTTCTGTGTAAGATAGTAGTCATCACCCCCACATCTCCAAGGGTGATTTGCAGAGTCTCAGGCCCTTGACACACAAGTCCCTGTGTCTGGGCATGGCTGTTTCCCACTGGAATGGCAGGTTAACTTACAGTCCTGATGGGTGCTGCTTGCTGCTTCAGATCGCTGCCAGAAGCAATGGGTTCAATGCAGCGGTGGTGTCCGGATCCAGCTGGGTCGCTGTCAAGAGTGGAGCAAAATTTCAACAGCTTTCATCAATGGTCTGTAGTCACTAACCTTGTTGCAATCCATAGTTTTTTCCTGGAGGTCTCTGAAAGCCATGGTGCCAGCAGCTGCCAGCTCTGGTGCTGCCTAGTTAAGATGGCGCTGGTGCCACTGGGCTCTGTGACCCAGGTGGGAGCCATGGATATAGTCTTCTGCTCTTTTTTCTAGTTCTGGTTCTGCTGCTTTTCAACTTTCATTTTTTTGTTTCATTTTTCACTGCTTTTCTGCTGAAGTCTTTGGCTTCTTTGCTGGGGGTTTTTGGAGTTTGCAGTGCCAGCAGTTCTGTTCTGGCAAATTTTATTATTTCTTTCTTCTACTTCAGTTGTAATTTGCTCCTCTTTTCCTCATATTAATATGAAACCCGAGGTCATTATTTTGGGATCTTTCTTCTTTTACAAATTTTCATGCAAAAAAAAAATTTTTTTTTTTTGTACTGGGAATTGAACCCAGGGGCATTCTACCTCTGAGCTACACCTCCAGTCCTATTTTTTTTTCTTTATTTTGAAACAGAGTCTCACTAACTTGTGGAAGGCCTCACTAAATAGCTGAGGCTGGCCACGAACCCAGATCCTCCTGTCTCAGCCTCCCAAGTACTGGGATTACAAACATACTCCACCACGCCCAGCTTCCTGCAAATATTTCTTAAAGGATATACAATTCATTCTGATATGCTGTGATTTCATTTTTGTTCAAAATACATTCTGATTTCACTTTTTGTCTTTTTAAAATAGTGGTTTATTTAGAAATGTGCTATTTAAGTAGTTTCCAAATATTTTATTGTCTTCCAGAGATCTCTCTTTTATTGATTTATAATGTAATTCCATTCCATGTGCTCAGAGAATATACTTTGTAATATCTGAAGCCTTGAATCCTTTTAATTTAAATTACATTTGCTTTATTGTCTATCCATATTTTATGAAATATGTTATTTCTTGCTAAATATTTTTGGAAACAAATGTGTAGTCTTCTGTTGTTAGTTGGCAGGATCTTTGAATACCAATTACATCAAGTTACCACAAGATGTGTACAAGGTAGCATTGTTCACATCTTATATTTACTGGCATATTTTCTCCCTATTCTTAAGAGATGGGTATTGAGATTCCCAACCATAATTGTATATCTCTTTTACCTTGTCATTATATCAGTTTCAGTTATGTTATTTGAAACTATGATATTTTATGTTCAAATATTTAGAATTATTATGTCCTCATGGTAAATTTTCCTCCTTACCATTTGTGAAAATATTTTTATTACTGATAATGAGATATTCCCTGAAATCTACTTTTTCCTGATATTAATATAGCCACTACAGCTTCTTTTCATTGATTAGCATTGTACTTTGATTTTTTTAATTTAATTTTTATTTTAACTTACGTGTGTGTGTGTATTTGTGTATTTAAAATGTGTTTGTGAGGGACAGTAGATAGGTGACTATCCTGCCTAAGAATCTCTATTTTTTATAAGAGGTGTTTAGATCATTTATACCTAATGTGATTACTAATATGGTGAGATTTAAGTTTGCCATCTATTTCTTTTCTACTATTCCTATGTTTTTCTCTCTTTTTCATTCCTTTACTTTCATTTTCCAACTGAGTATTTTGATTTTTTTAATCTTCTTTTTTTGGCTTATTGCCATATATCTATGTGTTTTATCACTTTGTGATTGCCTTGGGTTTTGCAGCATAGATGTTTAACTTACAGCAGCCCTCAAGTATTGTTACAACATTTCCTATGTATTATAACAACCTTGCCACAGGATACTTTTATTTCTACTCTCCAGGACTTTGTGCTATTGCTATTATGCTTTTACTTCTATATATGTTATGAATCCCACATTACATTGTGACTCTTTTGCATAAAAATCATTAAAATTGCTTAGCTACCATTTTCAGTGTTCTTCATATACCATTTTCAGTGTTCTTCATATCTTTCTGTGGATTCGTATTTCCATATTGTATCATTCTTCTTCTGTCTAAAAGAGCTACTTTTAACATTCCTGGTAGTGTAAGACTGCTGGTAATACATTTTTTCAACTCTATATGTCTGAAAATATCTAAACTTTATCTTCATTTTTGAAAGACATTTTGTTGGGTATATATTCTAGGTTGACAGTTGCCTTTTCTTTCAGTACTCTGACATTGTTGCTCTACTGTATTCTCAATGGAATCTTTTCTAACATCTGTTATCTTTATATTTGGTCCTCCCTACATAATGTACCTTTTTTCCTTGGTTGAGAAATTTGACTGTGATACATCTTGATGTCATTTTCTTCAAATATTGGGGGACTCACTCAGCTTCTTAGAGATGTTTGCTTTATTTTGTTGTTCATTACATTTGGGGACATCTTAGCCATTATTTATTTCAATAATGTATCTCCCCCATCTTCTAGTATACCAATTACATGCATTTTAATCCACTTGAACTCATCCTGTAGCTTGTCTAAAAGTGAGGAACACAGAAGTTGTTCTATATCTATTTTGATAGAATAAAAAGTAAGCTGTGCAATTTTGGAGACACAGAGAATTCAAGTAGTGTCCAAGAGATACCTAGCCATGATCATCCTAATCATCACAGGCAAGATACCTTTGTGGGCTCCCAAAAAGATAGGGGAATCTAGGAAGGAGGATGAGAGCCATAGTTATTTTTTTAAAAGAGCTAGTAAGCTACTGAAAGTCACATGTTCATGTTAAAGTGAATTGTTTGTAGCCATAGAATGGCAAGACCTGTAACATAATATGGTTTTATAAGAGAGCAGAGAATTACCACTATGAGACTACCAAGTGTCTTTTTTGTTCAGAAAAAAAAAATATTTAATCTATCAAATTCAACTAGTATCATATTCATCCCTTAACTTCTCAGTATTAAGTATATTTGTTAATACTGCTTAATATTACAAATGCCTTACTTTTAGGGTGTGTGTGTGTGTGTGTGTGTGTGTGTGTGTGTGTGTCCATGCACATACATGTTCCTATAGGAGTCTAAACACAGTGAGTAGGTGCCTAATTAGTGGTGTCAGCTGCTTAACTAAATATAAATGTGCAAAACTGACTTTATAAAAAGAGGGAGGTATATTATTAAATATAACTCAGGAATAAAGCAGGATTCAAAATTACATAACCTTCTTAAACTCAGTTGGGAAAGAAAACTATCTAAAGTACCAAGCATAGGAAAATGAAAAGGCATTTAATTTTATGAAGGAGTTTATAGAGAAGGCAATATTCTTTTTCCCTTACCAAAATGTCTCTAAGCCCACTGGCTATGATTACAATTAGCCTATTCTAGGCCTAGTTTCAAATCATGTATATAATGAAAATTAGATCAGAAAACTTAAAATTTGAGCACTTAGGAAATTCAAAATTATTGCACAGTCTGGCGATTCTTCTGCAGAGAGGCAACATCCAGTCTAGAAGTATGCAATTAGGACCAACCAAGAACGTTTAACTTGAAACCGAACTACTGCTTTTTACCAAACAAGAATTCCAAGAACATCATAACAGTCATACATTTTGGGGTAGAAATATGTGGGAAGGCTTTCCTGCAACACAGTTTTTTGTTTTGCTTGTTCATCTTGTAGTTTGATGCACTTCTTTCCACTTGCCTCTGGAAAGGGGAATGTTTCCACAAATATGAGCTTTACATGTCAGTGAACATCTTGCTTGTTAAATAATGTCTTTTACATTAAACTCTCTTGGTTAACAAGGAAGTGCAGAAGAGGAGTTAATGCCTATGGAGCCAACCTTGGCCAAGAAGGGTCAAAAGTCAATAGATAAATGATGCTCATTTTCTTCCTAGGTTGGAAAGCTTTGATCTACATTTCCTGATTAGTGTGTAAATACCAGTCTTTACAGCAGCAAACTACCTGGTGAAACATTGTTACATTGGATTCTCCACACTCCCTCACCTTCATACCTGCTCCTCGGGCTCATACTCACACACTCTTCACATGGAAGCCTTTTTCAAATATCTGCTTTCAGGAAAAGCAATGCTAAATATAGTGAATAATATTCAAATGGAAACAGTGGTTGGAAATTCACAGACATGTAATTCTGAATAATTTGGTCCTTTATTCTCCAATTTATTCAACAAATATTTTACTAGAAAATTTCTGTCCACTATTTACATGCATTAAGCTGAGTGAATCAGATGTAATGCTTCCCTATCTGAATTTACAAAGTGGAAAGATGCCCAGATTAATCTGAGAGTCACTAAAATACAGAGTAAATACAAATGGTGAATGGTCTATGAAAGAAAGGCAAACAATGCCTATAACAGCAAGATTTGGTCTGGAAGTAGAGGTAAATCCTTCTTTAGGTAAGTAAAAATGCCATGGAACTCTGAAGGATAAGCCACACTTTCTTATGTATAATATTAAATAAAAGTGCTGGGTGGGAACAAATTTAGTAGAGAAAGGTCTAGGAAGCCAACTGGAAAAAGTGACATTACATAGAAAAGGTGAATTACATATTCTACTTTGAGAGGAATTTTTTAAAGGATCCATTTTTGAAGCATTTATTGTAATTATAATGCTCATTTTTATTATTTACTATTCTTAATTTATGGAATGCTTATTATAGGACTTTGCTCTTTATTTTTATGCTTGTTCTTAGTATTCTAATTTTCCATATGTGAAAAGTAGGGCTTAAAAACATTCCAAAATGGTTTAAGTACATTGCCTAAGTTTACAAATTAGTTTGTATATACAAACCCAGCTCTGATTGAATTTATTTTGTCCCACATAGATAAATCAGAGTCTAACATGGAAACTGAGTGGTCACCAGGTAATTATAGTACAGAATAATTATCTCGAGAGTGAGGAGTATGCAAAGGAGGAGCCATAAGTAGTGGTGGCAAGGAGAGGACTTTCAGGAGGATGCCAGAGCCAGTTCTGGGAGCCCATAATCACATCTTTGAATCCACAATGTCCCTTTGGGCTCAGGAAAAGAAACTCCAGCATTTCCTCATATTTGATTTTTGGCTGGCAACAATTTCCTCAGACTTTTCCAAAGGTATCCAGCCAGTCCTGACTCTGCTGCCCACAGATTCCCTGGTTTGCCCTTCCTGTCTATTTTGGTTCTTGGCTACTCTGAGCCCTCAGCCTTAGAATCTATCATCAGGACAGCAGGGAAATTCAAGTAGATGAGTAATGGACATTGATGCTGTCCATCACTGGCACAGCTTGTGTATCTGCTTTCTATGGGCAGGTAGGTGGTAAAAGAATGTCCTGCGTTCTGCTGCTGTGAGTTATTAGTGAATGACCAAGGCTCCACTGAGCAGCACATTGGCATCATAAGGAGAAGTAGCAGCTGTGGGGAAGAGATTCTGGGACCATCTTTATGTCTCTCATCTTTCCATCAAAGGCCCGAAGACCCTAAGATGACAGCTGTAAATGAATCAGGCCCAAGAGGGCATTTGCCCTTCATAATTCCAGCAGAAAAATTTTGTGTCTATTACAAAGCTGGAGAACAATCAACTAGCCAGGGTCTAAGCCCTAAGCCCCTAGCCATAGTGTCCTCTGAATCTTTTTTCACTCCACCTTCTCATTACTACTTGACTTTCAACAAAGACTTTGCTCCTGCTTCACAGTCTCTTTACTGTAAGCCCACCTCCACCATGATGGGATCAGCCAGACAGCCATCCATTCTTCTATGGATCAGGGATCCAGAATATCTAAAAAGTTCAGTTCAGAATTCTTTGCATCTTATGTAAGTGTGAATGTAGCATTTTCACAGGTGAAGTGTCTATACTTTTTATGAGGTCATCAGAGGCTTGCAAGATCCTCTGCTCCCCCTAAAAAAGAACCACTCACTATCCTATGCTCTGGGCTCCATAAACCCTTATTTTTCTGCAATGACATCTACTAGACTTTTATCTGGACTTTTGTAGCATCATCCCCATCAGCCTCATCCCTGAAACAGTCACCACAGATTGACCTTATCACAACCGAAAAGATTTTATTTACATATGTGACAAATTTGACAAGATGATAGTATGAAATGGACATATATAGTTTCTAAATCTCACAATGATGTGGGTTACTGCTGGGTCTAGGAAGTTCCAAAAGAAATCATAGGTGTTTTGAAGCACTAGGAAATTACCAAGGAGCCTTATTCATATTACTTTCTACCAGATAATCAAAATCTAATAGTAAATTTGTGTAAATCCTAAAGAGAAGAGCAGAAAAAAACCAAAATGTCTTCTTTAATATTATGTAAACTAGAAGCACATTACAAATATTTTTCTACCTCTTAGATGAGTTTTACCAAAGTAAATACAAGGTTTAGAAGGAGTACTAGTTAAAAATTTGGACTTGGGGACTTGAGTTCTAATTATAAGACTTTAGGCAAATAATTTGTTCTCTCTAGATTTCAACTTTTTATCTATAAAATAAGGAGTAGAAATATAAATGTTCAAAAAATCAATTTCTTTAAAGTATTTGAGGTAACCTCAAAGATTGTCTTTAGATCAAAACATTTCTGTTCAAAACTCTGTACTAATATCCTGGCATGACCAAAATCTGGGATTCTTAACCTCTTGGATCATTTTGCTTTGCTGGAAATAGGTCAGGATGAACTTGATCTGTGTTTGGCTTCATAAAACCCTATTTCATTTAGAATATCTTTAAAATTAATACTCTAGATCCCCTTGGATATTTTAAAACTGTAGTTAATTGGAGAGGAAAGGATGATGTTGGAAACTTCCTGAACTCCCTGCTAACCTTTAAGGCTTGATGAGCATTAGGAGTGAAACATCCAGAACTCTATTAACATATGATCAGCAAGCTGCAGTTTCCAGATAATAGGCTAATTGTACATTCAGCTGAGCACTTCTACATGCAATTTTCTCTGAGGTATCAGCCAGTTGAAGCTGAAGTTAGCTGATGCAAACAATCACAGGTGTGAAAATTAATAATAATAACAATAAAATCCATGTGAACAGAGCCCTTTATTAAACTAGGTGATGGTAGACTTCTTGGCTATTAAAATCAAATATGACTCCAAAAGGAATGATTAATCAATACTTAAGATTTCATTAATCTTAACAGTTTGTTTTTTCTCAATGCCAGGGTAGCTGTGCTAATGGATAATTGCTTTCTGGGGTTCATTGTGGAAAGGTCTATAAAATGTGGAATAATTCTGCGCAGTTCTCTCTGTTGAGTTCCTCCTACCCAATGAGGTGACAAAGACTTCCATCACAGCAAGATAGATAGATATGAGCTAAAATGACACTTCTGTTAAATTGAAGACTCCTGTGTTTCAGGAAAGAGCTGTCTAAAATATTTAGCAGGCATTATATGGGGACATTGGTATTTTAATTACCAACAGTTGTACTGAGTATATAGTATATAGATTAAAAGTATACTTTGGAAACATAAATTAGAAGCCACAAAACAGTAGCAAAACTAACTTTTTCTTTAAGTTAACACTATCTTCTAACATAGTTTGGTTAATATAACTATCTTATAAAAATTATATATTTATAGGGGGAATTCTGGAAATTGAACCCAGGGCAATCTACCACTAAAGTACAGCTACATTTACAGCAATTTTTATTTTTATTTTGAAACAGAGTCTCACTAAATTTCTAAGGGTCTCACTAAGTTGCCATAACTGGCCTGGAATCTGTGATCTTCCTATCTCAGCCTCCCAACTACTGAAATTACAGATTTGTGCTGAGGTAGGAGCATGGCCTTGTCCCAGTAAACAACTTTTGACAGAAGAACAAGGGACCAGGAGAACAAAGCCTCCTCCTCATACCCCCTCCCAAGATAAACATAGTTGGAACTTTCTGGTCAGCTACAACCACAGCATAAGGCTCCTAACTACCAAAGCATAAAATGACACATAGACTGATCACTGTTCAGCTTCTCTAAATTGCTTATGCTAGATAAAAGTTTTTTAGTCACTCCCTTTTCCTAAGATTTAAGTTGCCTATTGTACAAAAAGGCATGTCTGTCCTAGGCTCAGGGCTCAGACCTGGAGTTTTGCTTTCTGAACCTCACTCTTGAATAAACTCGTTGCATCTTGATTCGGCCTTTGGGTCTTGTTCTCTGCAGACTTGAGTCTCCTCCAACAGCACCGCTGCATCCAGCTACAACAATTTTAAAAATAGTTAATTATATGGCAGGGGATATAGCTCAGTAGAAGAGCACTTGCCTAGCATATGTGAAACCCTCAGTTTGATCTCCAGTGCCATAAATAAATAAATAAATAAATAAATAAATAAATAAATAAATAAATAAATAAATAGTTATAATGTGATTTACTAAGTGTCTATGATACAATTTATTAGCACAAATGAGGTTAGTTTATAATATGGTTTCCTCAGCACATAAATGACCATATGAATGAGACATTGTGAGGCTATATAAAATTGTGGGCAAAATCTCATAAAAGTAGGAAGTTCTGATGGTTCAATCTCTTTGTTATCACATACAGTTAGTTTTTCCATATTAAACCTGGTTTAAGGGGAGATGGATCCAAGATGGCGACTGAGTAAAACAGCTTTCCCCAGATGCTATGATTTTTAATAAAACTTACCATAAAAGGAGGTTCTTTTTTTTTATTTTTTTATTGTAGTAATTCGTGCAATATAGCATACATCTTTGTTAAGTACGAGTTGTTGACAACATATTTGCACACAGTTCTCATTTGACCCTATCCCCAATTCCCACCCCAATCCCCGCCCCTTCCCTCCCCCTCAGGTTCACTTCGGTGAGTGACCTTGATATGATTGTGTAATTACATCATGTGCTTTAGGACGTCCCTCTGCCCCCTGCGTCCACTACAATTAAATCAACTTCGTTGCTTATTGAGGGTCTCTCCTTTTCATCTGGAGACCCTCCTATGCCACATCCCCTCCCTAGCATTCACATATTAGGGAGAACATATGCTTCTTAACTCTTTGTGACTGGCTAATCTCACTTAACATAATGTTTTCCAGTTGCATCCATTTCCCTGCAAAGAACATGATTTTATTCTTCTTTATGGCTGAGTAAAATTCCATTGTGTACATATCCCATAGTTTTGTAATCCATTCATCTGTGGTTGGACATCTTGGCTGCTTCCA
>PVLC010024300.1:0-17104 GCA_004027655.1 Graphiurus murinus
TTTTTTGCATATTGTCTTTTTTTGAATACCATAAGAATGGCATCTGTAAAGCTGAATTTAATTGAAGCTTATAAATTATTCTTTTATAGATATAGATATATTCAATACAAAATACATAGCATGTTGTTTTTTCTATAATACAGATGTTTAAATGGTTAATATTGTGCTGCAGTATAGTTTTCTGGCTCATGAAAAATGAAAGCTATCAGCGATCTGGGCAATAAGATTCATCGCCAATAGTCACTAGCAACAGCACACAGCATTTTAATATCAGTGAGGTCCACAGCTAGCAGTAAGAGCTGGTGTAATTGAAAGACGTTTAGGTGCAATCATTCTGCTGTTTGTTCCTTGCCAGATTCAACATGGGACTGTGTGAGTATTTGAAGAAAACAGCATTTTTTTTTAATCTTTGTAAGATGTAAAAAGGGTAGATCAGTGCATAAATTTAAAGAACGTGGTAAATTTAAAATCATGTAGCTCTAAATAAAAAGGTATTTTATTTGTTTTGGTTGATTAAAGCTTTAGAAAAGCTACTCCTTGGTTGCAAGTGAACCGATAATTCTGGTCTAATGTTGCCGTGGTAACAACTCATGCTGATATAATTGAGAACATCTTATACATCCTGGCTCGAACATTTTCTCCCTGCCATTTTGAGTTGTTCTAGAGGTATATGAAGGAGACTAGGATAACTAGCTCGAAAGAAATTAAATCTAGTTATATGCATATTTGGCATTAATTTGATGTTTACTGGTGATATCTCACGCTGGGCAGTTATGCTTTGCTTCTAGGGGCTTTTATTTTTAAAACAAAAGGGAGCTCTTTTCATCATCTGTGTGCTGCATGTTCGTGTATGTGTTTACACCATCGGTTCTTCTACCTCTAGAGATTAGCATAACTCCCTTTGCTGTTGGATTGTTGTTTTGAGCAATATGTTTTGGAAAAGCTGGTTTTCATCATGAGTGGTAAGTATGCTCTCTGAGACTCTTCAGCTATATTTTAAAAAAATATATTTACCTGCAGGAGGAAAAAATATTTTTTAAAGAGACAGTTATAAAGTCAGGGCTATAGTGAATTACATTTGTGTTGATGATTTGCAATTAGGCATTATAGTAAACATTTCCAAAGCCATTAAAGACTGTAAATGATTAATATCACTATTAATAGTCATTTCCAGTAACTTAACTTCTAATTTTCTTTGTAGTTTGATGTATTGTATTCATTAGGCACTGGTATTATGATGTTATAAACTAGCAGATAGAAGACCCACCATAATGAGAGAATTTTTTAAAGTATGTGATTTTTAAGATGATTAGATTAACTTTCCTTTGATTATCTGCTATCTGAATACTATTTTTTGTTAACTTCTTTTTACTATGTTTTTTAAAAATATAATGCTGCCAACATTTTTTGGGGGGTTGCTTTCAGCTATATATCATACAGAAATTGGGATTTATTGGTGAAATAAATGTATTCATTTTGATTTTAGAGGCTTTGTTATATTTTTTAAGACATGTTTTTTTGGGAGAATAATTTATTAGAATAAGTTCACTGATAATAACTAGTCTCCTTTTTGTTATTACAATAAGATTTATTTTTCTAAACGTGTCTAAAAGTGTTTTTTTTTTTTTAGAAAATATACTATAGTATATAATACTGCAGCTTATCATAGGGCAAAAGCTGTTCACTTCAAGCCAAACCTGCAGCTAAAAATAGATATCCTGTTGTTAGAGTGAGAAATGTTTGCTTAAAGCATAATTCATTAGCATCTTTTTGTTTAACTAAAAAAGAGGCTTTTTAGAACCTTTGATTCAGGTATTTTTAGAAGCATTATATGGTTTCTCTGATAACATAACAGTCTTATAATTTGTATTTAAAAGATCTTAAATTAGAATTCTGAAAACTGAGTTAACTATTAACTGTATAATGATAAAATTCAAAATCAATGAACCTTTTCTTCCATAACTGAGGATATCTCATTATCACCAATAAATGTTCTTTATCCTACTGCTGTACACCATAAATCTCTTGTATATAGGGTAATATTAGATGCTAAAGGAATATTTTTCATGTAAAGTATTAAAAATTGCCTAGATTGATATTGTTCTGTTATCAAAATAGACTTTTTTGATCTAGTGTTTTAAATTTGGAGTAATTACAAAATCAATATGTTAGCATTCCTTAGGATTTCTATGGTTATGAAAACTGAGTATACCTGGTTATTGGATCAGGCCAACGTGTGTTTTCCTTTTGAAAGTTTGGCATATAATGTAGACTGTGATATTCTGGAGGATTTATAATGTGATATGTTGATTTTAGCTGAATAAAATTGTTGCTGCTTCTCTATTGCTTTTTTTTTTTTTTTTTTAAAGAAAACTTTGAACTGGTTAGAGATAGAGTTTTATATATTGGCTTTTACTTATAGGCTTTTTCTACCACAAGAATCACAGTAATAACATATAAACTTTTATTTTTTCAAGATTGTTTAGTTTCAGCTAATTTTACTTGTGTTGTGATTAAACGCCCTGGCCATTTCAATATAGGGAAAATCACAAGTGAACTGTGGTTTAGGTTGAAAAATAAGCAAATGCTATACCTTTTTTTATCTAATTCTATAACTGCATGTGGTATAATGTGTATATGGTACTCTTTTCTAGTTATAAAGCTATTGCTTTCTCCTGCCAATTAAATGTTAGTTTTCACTGGGAATCTATATTTGGCTTTAAGGCTATATTCTTTCTGGATGATCTCATCTATGCCTACATCTTCAGTCACTACCTAAATATTCAGTTTAAAAGAGAATTTTCTCTTCCAGTCTCCAAATTTGTTCCTTCATCAATTAAATCTGATTTCTATTAATGATCTCACTGGCTATGGAAAAAGAAAAAAACAGAAACCTTGTTTTAACCCCAGAAATGTACTTAAACATTAAATTCTATTGATTCTACCTCAGAAATCACTCATTTGTTTCCAGTCCCACTAGCACTGGTAATGCTTCTAGATCAGGCATTCTGTATTTCTTCTCAGTGCTGTTAAAATAGCTGCCTCACTATTCTCCCAGCTTCTAGTTTTATATCTGGATCATTTTCACATTGCATTTTTAAAAATTGTATGTATACCCATTTATTTCTTAACCTAGTATGAAACTCTTCAGTTATCTTTCTATCTTTATTTGCATCTCTCATAAATTTTGATCTATCCATTTTTTACCATTTATAATTCCTCACTACTTTTCCATGTTTATATTCTCTATCATAAAAATTCTTAGAACTCCTCTCCTTTTCTGCGCCTCTATTATTGATTCTGTAGAATTAGATGATTTCTCGGCAGTCTCGCAGCAAACTTGTAAACTATAACAATTGTTATATTAAAATTGCATATTTGCATGTTGGTTTTTAATCTCTAAATTTTTGAACTCTGTAAGTCAAGTCCAGTGCTTTGTTTATCTGTGTGTTTCCAGTGGCTACCCAGTATCCCCAATATAGTAAGCAGCCCATTAATATATAATAAATGAATGAGTAAATATTATTCAATTTTTATAAATTTGAATACTATTCTTATGTTATCATAAAAAATATCAGTTGTGTGTTTTGCTTTAGAAAATACAATAATCATAGCATTTACTTATTATTCCTATTATACCTTTGTAGAATGAGGTAAGATAAAAAATGATGAACTAGACTGTAGCAATCAGAAATTTAATCTTTCTAGTATTTTAGAAGTTGATTTTACATCTAAAAAGAGCCTTTGCCTTTCCTAATTTTTTTCTTACTAATAACCCTTTTTTGTGAAGTTTTTGCTCTTATTAAGCAAGCAGATTTTGTGAGGAAACACACACACTCCCAACAATTAATTGTACTTCTTTAGGCTTTTTTGATTAGAAAAATTAGCAACTTACTCAAATAGGCTAAAGCAGATAATGATACAGGTGTTAATGGAATGCAGCATTATCTCACGAAGCTCAAAGGCAAAAAGTATAGTTGAGCTTTACCAAGACTAGAATTGGGATTTGGAAAGCTGCCTTGAATCACAGCAGCACCTCTCTGTTTTTTTCCTCTGAGATCACATGACTTCTTTATTTTCTCCTTTATCTGCTTTATTATCCTTAGTGCATATACAATAGGTTTCTCTGTTGCTTATAAAAGGTGGGACTTAGCCATCTGACAGATTTAGAGTCAGTGTGTACTCCTAGCTAATGTGTTTATAAAACAACTTGCATTATTATGTCAAAATCCTAGGGGAAGAGTAGGAGGGAGGGAAAGATGGAGCAAGTTTAGTCAATGGGTACTAAGCTACATCTAGGAGAAATAACTCCCAGTATTCTATTGCACAGTAGGGTAACTATAGATAATAATAATGTATTGAATATTTTTTAAAAGTGAGAAGAGAGGATTTTCAATATTCTAATTGTAAAGAAATAGTAAATATTTAAGGAGATAAATTTGCTTACCCTGATTTGAACATTATACATTGTAATTATGTATCAAAGCATGATATGGTCCCCATAAATGTGGGCAGCATTTATGAGCTGAAAAATTTATGAAAAAAATCCTAGGTGAGAAATCCAATTGGCCCAGCTATAATTGAGAGCAAATCTCTGAAAAAGGCACTAATCTGTGAATCCCAGGAATGTTACATGATTGAGCACAAGCGCTTAATTAATTCCCCTTTCTAGATCCTGACTGAAATGTTCTAAGATCATAAAACTGGAAAAACCATGCAGTCCTATAGTTAAGGAGGGATATTTCCCTAGAAATATACAGAATCAGATGTATGATCAAACTCTAAAGCCTGACTATTTAATTTTGAGTAGTTTTCCTTATATAGAAATAAATAAATAATTATTTTACCCTAAGAGGGATGAGGGTTATAAGAAAGACCGTGGAGAAAAAATGAGTGAAACTCAATACTGCTAATTAGGTTCACTCTTAAATAGTTAGATTGGGACAACTAAGAATTTGTTAGGTTATTCCAAGTTGAAAAAAAAATGGCCTTTCTTTTTCCAGATGTGATGATGTATCACCCTGATGTGATGAGTATCACCACCAGCAAGGAACCTTATAGTACTGGCTATATCCTCATTTCTGAAGGTCACTGGATTTTTCAAATAATAATGAAAATTTTATTAACTAGAAGACTTAAGCTGATTCTGACATCACCATAATAGGAAGTGAGAGGTCCAAAGAAAAATTACATACCTTATACAGGAACATTTGTAAAGATTTTCAGAACTTCTCCTTATTCATGAAGGAATACATAAGAAAAGAAACTACATGGGCCTATAAAAGAGTACACGCCCCATCAAAGGATTGAAATCTCAGCCTTCAAGATGAAGGGAATGAACTTATGTTTAGAAAATATTTGTGTGGAAAGGTCTAAACATAAACAAATTACGAATAACATCTGGATTAATTCTTAAAAGCTTCAAGTGAACATGGAATCTGTAAAATAAGACATGAAAGATAAAACAAAAGACTAGGATGAAAAGAGCTGGCTGAGACTCAGGGAAGAATGCAAAAGAAGTATAATGATGTGAAAGGAAATATTAGAAGAAAATAAAATGGGCATATGCAGGATATAAAGCTGCATTAGAAGCGGTAAATAACAGAATAATTACTGAAGAAAAGAAAATTAATGATGTAAAGATCTAGCCTGTCCTTTCAGAATATAGCAGAAATGGACAAAATAAAAATTATGAGGTGGAAAGTATGTAAGATACATGTAAAACACTCTACAAATTGAATGAATAACTTCCCCACAGAACAGATATGATTAATAAAACAAAAACAATAATAAAAATATGACTTTAGAAAACTGTTTATTATTTTATTTTATTTTGTGCAAAGAATTGAACCCAGGGCCTTGTGAATGCCAAATATGTGATCTATCACTCAACTATACCCTTCTCCCCAGAAAAACTTCTTAAAGAGGAAAAACCTGAATCAGCAGATCAAAAGAGCTCCTGTGTCTTAACAAAATTAACAAAGACACCACCATCTAGATATATCCTGTTGAAGACTTTGAGGATAAATAAATAAATTCTATAAACATATAGGATTCTTTGCATCTTACAGCCTAACATGAAACATGTTCTATAAATTAAAAAAAAAATCAAAAATTGAAGACTAGGTAGCTAAAAATCCTTTTAAGGAAAATACAATGAAGATGCAAAGCACTGTGCCACACTGAATAAGCTGCAACAAGCATCCTTTTAAGTGAATTCCTGAATTAATAAGAATGAAACAAAGCACTAAGGGTATGAGTAAGAAAGTGATAGGTGAAGACCACAGTTATGACTACCCTGAGGAAATTTTCATACTTTGTTAAAAAGGGCTTTCATTTTAAGTGACCTCACAAAGACGAAAGACAAATTCTTTGAAGGATGCAGTTTGGGGTTTCTTCGATCCACATATAAAGCCAGTATCCTGAAATAACCCATATTCTCCACAAAAGCATAGATTAAAGAAGACAATCTCTGCTAACACAGAGAGCTTGTTAACAGAGAAGCTTGTATTTCTTGACTTGGGTTCCTGGTAGCAGGAGGGGTGTGCCCATGTGGAATGTCTCTCCTGAAAATTTGTAATCAACTGCTTCCCCTCAAATAAATTTTAGGTTTTAATCTGTATTAATAAATGTGTGGTCTAGAAATCGCCAATAAAACATTATTGAAACTGTTCTAGGATAACATACTGTGTGCCAGGCAGAAGACTCCACAGTATAAAAACCAAATAGACTTACATACACATCTACTGCCTATGGTATTCAGACATAACAGGATTATACCTTCACAACAATGTCAGATAGTAGCATTGTCACGTGCAGATTACTATTAAAAATTAATGACATATGCTGGACATTGTGGTGCATGCCTGTAATCTCAATACTTGGGAGACTGAAACAGGTGGATCTCGGGTTCGAGTCCAGCCCTAGCAACTTAGCAAGATCCTGTTTCAAAATTTAAAAAATGAATAAATAAAATGGGACTGGGGGTGTAGCCCCTGGATTCAATCCCAGTACCACCAAAAAAAACAACAACAAAAAAAAGCATTTTATACAAATTTAACAAAGGTTCAAAAATATATAAAAATTTACCCATTTAGAGGGAGAAATTATAAGATGTAAGATTTATAGATATATGGAATTCTTATTCAAGTAATTGGAAAACAAAATTGATTTATAGAAGTAAATATATTCAACAGATTGTAAAGAATTGATATAGAGGTTATAACCTCTGACTACAAGGCAATTAAGTCAATTTTAAAAAGGTTAGTTAAACACATAAATGCATATATTTGAAGATTTACAAAATTAAAATCTCATGGGTCAAGAATTAATTCAATATAAATTTAAAATGAAATTACATATCAAAACTTATGGGATGTAGTCAAAGTAGATTTAGAGATAAAATTTTAAATGCTTACCTTAGGAAAACAGAGACATTCATGATGTAAGTATCCAAGTAAACAAATTAGGAAAAGCACAGCATGATTAATCAAATGAAACTGATAAAAATATGAGCAAAGATTGATGAATAGAAAATAAAGATTCATAAAAAACAAAGATTAATTCATGGAAAGTGCTTTTAAAAAACTGATTAGGAATATACCTATTTTAAAAATTGATTCATAGTTAAAATTTTATTCAAAACATAATAAAATTAGTATTAAACAGTGCTAATAGCAAAGTTTTAATAAACACAAAGAGAACAAAAATTTCAATCTTATACAAACTCTTCCAGAAAATTGAGAAAGAGGAAATATTCTTTAATTCAGTTACTGAGTCTAGTATAGTTTTACAAGTAAAGTACAGGAAAACAAACAATATAGAATCCTTCCTCTGAATTGAGGAATAGGAAGATGTCCACTATCATCATTTCTCTACATCATTGCATTGATTAGTCAAAATCTACACAGTAAAACAAGAAAAAGATGAAGAGAACAAAATTCTTACTGTCATAGGTGATATGCGATTATCTACACAGAAAGTTCAAGAGAATCTACTAGCATGGTAGAATTGATGAGAGAGTGCAGGACTGCCAGATTAAAGATGCAAGTGAGATTAGTTGGTCACAAAAAGTAAAAAATTGTATGTTTTTCCTAATATGTGGAAGCTAGGGAGAAAGTGGGACATAAGAGGCACTCTAGATGAAGGAGTAACCTTAGATGAGCAAAGAAGGTGACTTATCTGAAAGTGATTGGTGGGGGGACACCCTAATGCACATGATGTACTTTCACAAACAAAGTCAATCACTAAACTGAACTTGAAAAGGAGGGAGGGGGGGGCAGGAATTGGGGAAAGGTTAAATGAGAAATATATGCATGTATGCCTTTATCAACTTGTACCTAACATAGATGTATTTTTACAATGCACCAATAAAAAATAAAAATGAAAAAGATGAAATTGTAAAATTACCTGTGTTCTGTGTATCAGCAACAAACCGAAAATGTTAAAAAAAAAACCCTCCCTTTTATAATAGCAACTAAACCTTAAAAGAATCCAGAAATAGATCTAATAAAAAAGCAATACATCTTAGCTGGAAGTGGTGGCACACACCTGTAACCCTAGTACTTGGGAGGCTAAAACAGGAGGATTGTAGTTTGGCAGCTAGTCTCAGCAATTTAGCAAGACCTTGCTTCAAAATAGGATAAAGGACTGGGGGTATAACTCAGAAGTAGAATGCCCCTGGGTTCAATCACCAGTCAGTACCATCACCAAAAAAAAAAAAAAAAAAAAAAAAAATCAGTCTTGTAAGGGAACATTTATAAAATTTTATTGAGGGATATTTACATAATATTTTATATACTTTTAGTGGTACCTTATAATCATAAAGAAATTCAGCATGATAGGGGCAAACATGCACACAGTACTTGGACAGCTTACCCCCAAATCCCACCCCATTCCTTACCCTTCCCGCTACATGATACTGAGATTAGCATTTGTTACATAATCTCTGACAAGATTTGTTTTCATACCCATTAGATTAGCAAAAATTGAAAAATTTGACATTAACACATGAAAGATCAGGGATGGTAGGAATATAAATTGACAACCATTTATTGAGCAATTTGTTATGAAACTGATAAAGTACAAATTTCAATATACATTCCCTGCTTTCTCCAGAGCCAATCCTACCTCTATTCTCTTTGGCAACAAGAAAGAATATTTGAATTGAGAACTGTATGGAAAATCTTTGGCATATAATTGTGGCAGATAAAGGAAGAAAAGTGCATTTCAAATATTCCCTACGTCATTAGTTTCATGACTAAAAGTTTAGTTTAAGCTTTCATTGCAAAATCTTATGGGAAATACCTTTGTTCAAATATATCATGAATTTCCTAAAAAATCCACAGCATTTCCAGGTAGAGAGCAAGTTGGAAGAGAAAGCACATATACATACTAAGTTATGAATGAATACACTACATGAGTTTAGTGTATCCATCTATCCATGTAAATATTAGTCAAATAAGTTAATATATTTTTGTGGAATTTGATTTACATATCTGTCATAAAAAGTTACTATATTTCTCTTTGTAAAACTAATAAAAGAGCTGTTTTCAAGTTTAGTCAGTTATACTGTTCACTTGTAACCAAGTCTTGACAATGAATCAACTAATACAAAAGCATAAAAAGAAGAAAGGAGTGAAATAGATATTAGAATGGGAGGTGCAGCTTTTTATTGCTTATTTTCAAACACTCATTTATGTATGATTTTAATTATACTTTACAGAAAGACTAGTATCTTAGAAACAAAAGTAGATACAGTCCCATCCAATAAACTGCAGGAATATAATTGCAGCATTAAAGTACCCACTATTGTTTAGGCTACAGTGAATTTACTTTAGTTAACATGTTTGAATATAGTGAGGGACATATAAAGTACCCGTTCAGTAAAGTGAACACAGTTATCCTTCAGATTAAATGGACATAATATAATAATTCATCAGTACATTTCCAGAGTAAGGTTTTGATTAATGTATATGCACATTTTAATATCTATACTCAAATGCTTTTTAATTTTATTTCTATGTTTAATACTCTAGTGAACATATATGGATGGATAACTTCTTGTGGATGTTATTTTATATGTTATTTAATCTGTTTGTTCTTTTTGATCAAGCACACAAATTATCAGATGCATCTGGTAGGAAACCACTTTTTTATAGGATAATTCTATACTTTAGTTGATATAAGTTGCACTTTTATGAAGTATTTTGCGGCGGTCAGAATATTTTATATTTATTTTTTCTATGTTTTCTTTTTGCTGAAAACATTTGTAGTAAACTATGCATATGTGAGAAGGGGGCAGATATTCTAAAAATTACCAATATAGAGCTCTAAAGAGCTGGATATTTAGGCAGGCGTGGTGGCGCACGCTTGCAATCTCAGCATTTGGGAGGCTGAGACTGGAGGATCTGGGTTCACAGCCAGCCTCAGCTACCTAGTGAGGCACTCTGCAACTTAGTGAGACCTGGTTTCAAAATAAAGAATAAAAAATAGGGCTGGGGGTATAGCTCGAAGGTAGAACACCCCTGAGTTCAATCCCAAGTACTGCAAAAAAAAAAAAAAAAAGAGTTGGATATTTGAAGTAGGGTGGCAGGAGACAGACTAATGCATTCCACTAGATTTACTCTTTCCAGAGGCTTTGGAAGAGATTATCCTCTTCTGTAATTTGTTAATAAAATGCTATTTTCATAGATAGTTTACCTCAGTTTCCATCCTGTTTTGTGCTTTCTATTATATACTGAATAACTCTTAAATAGAATAGTGTCTTTATTGAAGTAAAAAAAAAATGATAATTTAATTACAAATAGACCAGGGAACACATGGGTTATAATCTATTTAGTAACAAGTTTTTAAACTCTTACTACAAAAGAAGATACCATTAAACTACATAGTAGCTGGGTATGGTAGTGCATGCCTATAATCCCCAATACCTGGGCTGCTGAGACAGAAGGATCCCAAGTTCAAGGCCAGCCTCAGCAATTTAGCAAGATTCTGTTTCAAAATAAAAAGGGCTTTGGGTGTAGCTTAGTGGTAGAGAACCTCTGGGTTCAATTCCCAGTACTACAAAACTAAATGAAACAAACAAACAAAACCCCCATGTGTAGTAGTCACAATACTTCGTATTTTTCCTTCCCCTATTCCTTGTATTAGTTATCAAAGTTTAAAATATTCAGACCTTAGGCCAGGCATGTAGCTCAATGGTAGAGTGCTTGCCTAGCATGTAGTGAGACCCTGAGTTCCATCCTCAGCATCACGAGAAAAATAAATAAAATGTCATTATTCTCACATTACTCCATGTGGCTGCCCCTCCCTTAGCAAGCAATCTTGCCTTCTATATCCAAGAAGAAATAGAGTCTAGCAACTGTGAACTAACACAGATCACTCCCCTTCCTTCTTGCACATTGAAAAGCATCACCATGACAAGCAAGTGCCTCCACAGCTGGGCCCTTGCTTTCTGATGCACTTGCTGTTGTACTTTCATGACCTGTGCTGCATCCGCTACTAGTCATTTGCCATTTCCTGGTTAACCACGTTCTGCTCCATGCCTTTTATACAACATCATGTCAGCCTGGAATGTCTTGTTTTCCAACTTTATCTGTCAGAGGAACCCTTTATCCTTCAAGATTCCCCACAAATGCTGTGTCCTCCATTTGGCTTACTTTACTATCCAACAATTTCCTCTTGTAAACTCTTATAGCACTTTATAATTGCCTTTGTTTAGTTCTTGTCAGATTCCTTTATAATGTCTCCCTATTAGCTTCTCATCTCCTTAACAGTAGAGTTATTTTTATTCTTTATAGTATTCCGAATATCAGTATTGAACAATACTAAAGGGTGTTCAGTAATTGTTAAGATTGCAAAACCAGTGCCAGGGAGGTGGAATGTCTTTAAAGACATAAATGTCTTTCCACAGGGTGTAACAAGTTGTTATAATTCAGTGTCTATTCTACAGTAGAGTGACTGAATAACAGATCTAGAGATGTTTTTACAGTAGTTACAGAATATGTATTTCACTATTTGTTTCTTAATATTATTAGCTGTATTACAATGAGGAGTTACAGTTTTTGTTTTAAGGAAAATTAGAATAGTATTGATTTTGGCACAAAACAGTAGTTGTTAGTTTTATTTATCATTTAATTTAAACATGTCTTATTTGAAAACATGTAGTCAAATAATTGAGTTTCTACATTTCCATTTTATTTCTGCAAATATTATTCTAGGAAAATGTGTATAAGTGAGTTCATGCTAATATGTTATCTTTGTGAATGTAATTTAATCATTGTTTAATTTGTTTTTTGGACACAAGCTTCCTCCTCTTCAGAAATATCTGGTAGGCAACTACTTTTAATAAAACAATTGTTACCTTTAAAACTTTTGTTTGGTTGTTTGCAAGTTTTCAGTCTCTTTAAAAAATTATGTTGAGTTAATAAAATATTTTCATTGATGAAAGAAATGCTTTATCTAATTTTACATTGGGTTTTATATGATTGTACAAGTACTGCAATTGCTTATGGGACATTTAGAAACAATATAGTACCATAAACCAGAGAAAGTTGTACCAAGTAGTAGAAAACAAGATTAATGCACACCACTTAAGTTATTACCTGGGCTAATGAGTGGTTTTTTAAAAAATGTACATATCCTGCTATAAATTTTTAATGAAACAGCTAATATTTTAATTGGGCATTTGCCCTAGGAAGTTTTTATCTATTTTGTTCTATTTCCTGTTTTTTCCTTTCTGTTTTTCTAATATACATTGAATAAAAGTTAGAGTTATGTTTTTATTACAAAAGAAGTTTAAAAAGAGAAGTTACATGTATCACATAACAAAGACTGGAGACCTCAACATCTAGAGTAGTTGTCATCTATTATATAATAATCAAATTATAAATTCTTCGTACAAAATATGAATGGTAATCTCTTTTAAGAGTTGGATAATGGCACACTATAACTCACAACATGCTCTGATTATGATGTTATCCAGTGTATACCAGAGCACCCCAAAATGCCTAATAAATTGGCTGAATGTTTTAGTGAAACATTTCTATTCATTGTAGAATTATCTGCATTTCATAAGAGAAAGTTATACTGTATTTGAATTTTCTGTACTCCCCTCCCCCAGCTCCCTCTCAGGACATGTTATTGAGATTAGTAAAGATACCTTCATGTATGGACACAAAATAAAATGAATTTTGTTATCTGATTTTTAAATTATGACCTATGTATGAGTTACATATAAAAATATTGGGATGAAGAAGGGAGAGGTAAAAATTAAGTCATTTTTTGTACTTGTGAAAATGCAGGAAAAAAAAAAAACTGTCTCATTTCTTCTTTCTTCATGTCATGAATATGGGTGAATGTTCCTACAAACAAACCCAGGTGAACAAATAAATTCCTTTGGTATGCTTATTTCTTTTGGAATGCAACTCTTAAACTCTTTAAATGATACAACCCAAAAAGAAAATTTGCTTATTTGGAAAATAAACATGATTATAAATAGATACCTCTGGGATAAACTGAGTTAATTTTTGGCGTGTCCTTATTTTTGTCATAGCTAGTTTGCCCCATTTATTAACCATTACCAAACAAACATATTTGCAGAAAAATTCTTTGACATATTTTCCCCCTAAGGAGAGTTATTAATTACTGTTCACTGCTTTGTTGACAGGTACTCATGAACACAGCTAAGAAATATTAGAGCCAATATTCTAACTATGTGCCATCCTTCAAAAACTGGCTGTTTTAGGCTAGTTTTCACATTGTTTTCAATGCTTAGATGTAAATATGGCTTACATATTAGAACATAAAGAAACTTTAAAAAAAATGGAGAACCTTGAAGCATATGCTTTTTAAGGAATTCTGAATTGATTGTGGTTCAGTGTTTGGATCTGGATGTCTCTCCCATCTCTTATTTTACTAACTAACTGCTAACATCTGTATCAGTGGATAAAAATTTTAAAAATAACCAAAGAAAAAAAATTTAGAAATTAAATCCACCAGTGTCTAAAAACAATGAAATTTAGAACAAGTACATGTGGTTTTGGATTGTGTGTTGTTTTAGGATTATTCACAGTCTAGCATATTGTGAAATATTTTATTTTTGATATTTATGTTTTGTTATATTTATAAGATGTATGTTTTAACTTATGTTTTTACAGAGTTGCTTACGTTTACCTTTGCATTTAAATGGTGCACATATAGCAGATACCTCGTGTTTATATATTTTTATATGACAAAAACATGTTTCAGGAACAGACTTTTCTTTATAGAATTACTTAATCACATAATTAATGGTCATCTTAATCTAAAAGGAAATCACTTTACATGTTGAAATAGTTCACAAATATTAATATATTTGATAATACATATTTTAATAATTTTCACATAGGACTTTTATGAAATATCTTGCTTTCTACAGTGCTACTTGACAGTAAACTGAATATTGATGAGTGCAGAGACTGATTCAAAGAATTTACTTATAATATTAGGGAATCAAATTAAGTGGCCCAAAAATCTTTTTTTTTTTTTTTTTTTTTTTTTTTTTTGCGGTACTGGGAATTGAATCCAGGGGCAGTCTACCTCTGAGCTACACCCCCAGCCCAATTTTTTATTCTTTATTTTGAAACAGCATCTCACTAAGTTGCAGAGAGCCTCACTAGCTGAGGCTGGCCGCCAACCCAGATTCTCCGGTCTCAGCCTCCCAAGTACTGGGATTACAAGCGTGCACCAGCACGCCCAGCTCAAAAATCTTTCTTATGTCTCATTATCAGGTGGAGAAAGGAATATTTTTTCAACTTACCATCTTTGGCAAAGACTGCCATTCTTTCCTTTGATCAGTTACTTTTTCTTAACTTCAAATCCACTTAGCGTAAGTGACAAGAGAAGCTGAAATATTAGAGACATTTTTCTATCTCTGATTCTTTTCCTTGTCTCCAATCTGTACTCATGCAGGCATCCAGAGAGTTTATACTGCAACTTGATGTGCAAGTTCTATATATAAAAGATAGCTAGAGATATTTTCAAAAGCAATTAAATGTATATTTTGAGAATCATAAGTTGTGATTTTTTTAAGGTCATAGTTGTATTTTGTAATAAATTTTGTTTATTTCATAGCTGTTATCTCCAAGTCAAGGCCATGTGCAGGCATAGCTGTTCTATGCTCCCCCCATCTTACTTATAAAACTATTCTTCAGTTATAAGTAGTACATTGTGTTTTAGAAGTAAAATAACTTGCATATCCTAAGCGCCAAGAAAATTACAAGAATTTTCCACCCCTGGGAGGAATTAGATAGAAAATTGTATGCAAGTATTTGATTTATTGTTTTGGTATATGAGATTTTCATATGCTGGGAAGATTTTTATTTTAAAAATTTATTTTCTAAAATAGGTATTTTTAAAGTATTTATAGAAGAATACTAATAGCAATTTATAAAAAGTAGTAAAATGTCTAAAAATTCATACTCTAGTGTTACTTAAAAACAAATGTCTGTTCTTGATGCCTGTCATTCTCATTTAAAATCACAAAACTTTTAGAATATCAACAGTTTTTTTAGTTAGTTATAGTGTTTTGCCAAAGGTATTACATTGAGGATAAGGAGGAAAATAATAATGTGCATCTCAAAATGCCCCACTTTACTACTACTGCATAATAAGGGATCTTAAAGAATTTGTGAGTCCTCATTTTTAATATTAATTCTTTTCATCAAAATAATCATCACTTGGTATTTGTGAAATAATTGCCAGTGTGCCACTCCAATTTCACTTTATCTTCTCCAGCTTTTTAAATCTTTTTCTTGTCATTTTCTTTTGATTTGTAGGTTCAGATAAAAAAATATTGGGAACTTTTTGAACAAAAAGAAGCACTAAAATAACTACTTCCTGTGTAATCAGGTTTTATTCTCATTCCTAACTATAAGAACAAGAATATATCTTTTTAATGCCATTTTATCCTGTTGGATTTTTTCCATGTTGTTTGTTTTTAAACATCTGAGGTTGTTATAAGCAGAAGCCCTCGTTAATTTGTGGGAAGACGATGTAAATGGGAAATACTTTTAAGTGATTGATCATTTAATTAACAAATTTAAAACTTCACATCACAGCTCTATAGAATATGTGGTTGTCATTAATCAAATTATAAGCATCTGGTTTTGAATTGCTTTACTTTAGTGTAAGTTTAAATTAAGTTTCAGATACTTACATTTTACCCCAAATTTTGAGTGGGACTTTTAAAAAGCTGTTTAGATTTTTTTGTTGTCCTTAGTAGTGATGTTTAGAATTGTTCTGTTTTGTTTTTAAGCCTTTGTGGATATCCTTTATGTGTTTGTTGGTCTGTGGCTTTACTTTTTCTATTTTCAGTAAACACAAATCTAATCACATAAATCCTTATACCAGAAAACAGCCCTTTTTTCAAAGCCAATTATTTTTAACTCCACAAATCAAAAGATTCATGTTCTCCAAATGTTTTTAGTTCTTGTATTTAAAGTCTCTATTAATACCACTGCTGGCTTATTTATTTACAATCACTATTTTGTCCTAGATTGATATCTAAACTTTACATTACTTTCAGGTATGTTTTTAGGAACAGTATTGTTGTTACTAGATTTAAAATTATCAAAGCAGTCTCCACAAAGAACAATATTAGAGATCCTTAGACATTTTAGGAAGTGTTTCTTGTTTAGAGACACTGAATATGTCACTAGTGTATTATCATGGTGAATTTAAATTTCCTCACAAATAGTTGATATAAGTCTGGTCTTAAAAACATGAATATTTATATGTAATGTAACTGTATACATAATAGAAATATGTGATGTAAATTTTCTTACAAGACAAAATTTGTTTTTCTGTGTATTTTCAGTGAAAGAATTCCTAGCCAAAGCCAAAGAAGACTTTCTGAAAAAGTGGGAGAATCCTCCCCCGGTAAGGAATATTTACATTTCTCTGTGATTTAAAATGTCTTTGTTAAGTAAAATCATGATTCATACTTAAGCGTTTACTACTACAGAAATTTTAATTTTCCAGTGGCATTAGTAGATACCAACTTAAAATGGGAATTATGCCATGTTCTGATTTAATTTGCTAATTTTTTATTTTATGTATGCCT